>JAOWBW010000139.1:1220395-1330456 GCA_026119855.1 Campanula takesimana
AACTCCCAATGCCAAGGACGTAAAAATCCTAAGGTCAAGCAAGAGTGGGTTGTCAAAAGTTGCTAACCCTAGGACCCAAAAGGAATAAAGGGGACCTGCTTAAATGTCTATATTTCAGGTTCTTTGTTTCATGGCTGATCTTCAAAAGCTAGAAATTACGAATGGATTCTCGATAGTGGGTGTTCAAATACACATGACTGGAGATGAATCCTATTAGAAGATGTCCATGAAGAAAGAGGTCCCTCCGTAACATTTGGCGTAATAACAAAGGTCAGTTGTAGCATATGGAAGCCTCAAGAAAGACAAAGTGTGCATTGAAAGAGTCCACTCGTCGAAGGGCTCAAGCACAACTTATTATCCATATCTCAATTCTGCGACAAAGATTAGAATGTCATTTCACTTCAACGCAATGTCTTATCAAGAATGGCAAAACTGGATCTATCTTACTCACGGGATATCGTAAGACAAATATTTATATTATTGATTTTTCCATAGTATGAACTCTAGTACTAATCTTTGTTTTGTAGCAAAAAGTGTGAACGAAATAGTTGGCTGTGGCACAAGCGCTTAAGTCACTTGAACTTCAAGTATCTATCTAAACTCAGCAGGAACAATCTTGTCAAAGGACTTCCCAAAGTTGCTGATCATAATGACAAAAAGTGCGCCGCATGTCAACTTGGCAAACAACCGAAGCAGTCATTTTCAAGCAAGTCAAATCCTTCAACTACAAGATGTTTGCAACTGCTTCACATTGATCTATTTGGACCAGTTTCCACCGCAAGTATTAGAAGAAACAAGTATACTCTAGTTGTGGTGGATGATTATTCAAGATATACATGGGTAGAGATGATGATTACAAAAGATGATTGTTATGATATTCTCACTACCTTATTTCGACTGCTCCAAACCCAAAAGAAGATGACATCGTTAGTGTTCGATCCGACAATGGAACAGAATTCAAGAACAACGGTGTTGCTCGATACTGTGAAGATCATGGGATAGATCACAAACTTTTCAACCGCCGGAGTTCCTCAACAAAATGGCGTTGTTGAACGAAAGAATAGAACGTTGATTGAAGCTGGAAAGACGATGATAGCTGAAGCTAAATTGCCTAAGTACTTTGGGAAGAAGCTATCAACACTGCATGTTTTACTCAAAATCGTTCCCTCATCAACAAACTTCACAACAAGACTCCGTATGAACTATGGCGTGGTAGAACTCCCAACATTGCATTCTTCAAGATCTTGGTTGCAAATGTTATATCCTCTACAACGGAAACGAACATAGAGGTAAATTCGACGCCAAAGCCGACGAAGGTATTTTTGTTGGGTATGCCAAACACTCTAAAGCTTTTCGTGTTTTCAATAGAACTACATTAGTGATAGTTGAATCTGTACATGTTACTTTTGATGAACATTCTCTCCTTGAGCCACATTTGGCTCCAAATGTTGCTGATGATTCTATTGAGCTAAATAATACAGGTGCACCTATTTATGTTGCGCCCACTCAAGATCAGAATCTATCAACACAAGGAAATCCTACATCAAATGCGCCTAATTCAATGTATAATGCGCCTGGTGAATCATCTATTGCGCCTCACTCAAATGATGCGCCTCATGATTCTTCTCACGCGCCTATTCTACTGCTGCATCTGATGTAAACCCAAATTTCAATTCTGAACCAGTTCAACCCCAAATTTCAATGACTTTGAATCTGGTGAAGATGTACCTATTGAAGACCTTCAAGTTTCTACGACTCAACCTAACTTACCTCCTGAAATTCGTGAAGTTAGAGGTCACCCAATTGCTAATATCATCGGTGATCTACAAGTTGGTGTTCGTACAAGGAGAGCTACAAACTTTGATGCTTACACTGCCTTTATCTCTCAAATTGAACCGAAGAAGGCTGATGAAGCGCTCCAAGATCCTAATTGGGTTGTTGCAATGCAAGAAGAACTCAATCAATTTGAACGCTGTAAGGTTTGGACTCTAGTTCCAAGACCAAATGATCATGGAGTGATTGGTACAAAATGGGTGTTCAGGAACAAGATGGACGAGAATGGAACCATCACGAGAAACAAAGCAAGATTGGTTGCACAAGGCTATAGGCAAGAAGAAGGAATAGGCTACGATGAAACTTTTGCGCCCGTAGCAAGACTTGAAGCTATCAGATTATTTCTAGCTTACGCCGCTCACAAGAACTTCAAGTTATATCAAATGGGTGTGAAGAGCGCGTTTCTAAATGGTGAACTCCAAGAACAAGTCTATGTTGCTCAACCACCTGGGTTTGAAGATTCACAATTTCCAAATCATGTGTACAAACTCCAGAAAGCTTTGTATGGACTCAACAAGCACCAAGAGCATGGTATGATACACTATCCAAGTTTCTCATCGAAAAGGCTTCACTCGCGGTAAAATCGATACAACTCTTTTCATTGCCAAACATAATGGTCATAAATTACTTGTTCAAATTTATGTGATGATATTATATTTGGTTCAACTAATGAATTGTTGTGCAAGCGTTTGAGAAACTAATGAAGAGCAAGTTTGAAATGAGCATGATGGGAGAACTCACATTCTTCCTCGGGCTTCAAATCAAGCAAATGAGTGAAGGCATTTTTATCAACCAATCCAAATACACAAAGGACTTAATCAAGAAGTTTGGTCTTGAGAACGCTAAATCATACGATACTCCAATGGCCACCGGCAACAAACTCGACAAAGATTTAAAAGGTAAACGTGTTGATCAAACGCTCTATCGAGGTATGATTGGCTCACTCCTTTATCTTACTGCTAGTAGGCTGATATTATGTTTAGTGTTTGTGTTTGTGCTCGTTATCAATCCGACCCTAGAGAAGCACACTTAATTGCTGTGAAACGTATTATAAGATATCTCTCTGGCACTGTTAACCTTGGACTTTGGTACACCAAAGATTCGAACTTTAAACTTGTAGTTATTCAGATGCGGATTATGCAGCATGCACAATTGATAGGAAAAGCACAAGTGGCACTTGTCATTTCCTCGGATATAGACTTGTGTCATGGGCGAGTAAGAAACAAGCTTCAGTATCTGTCTCAACAACCGAAGCCGAATATATCGCTGCGGGAAGTTGTTGTTGTCAAATACTCTGGATGAAGCAGCAATTGGTGGACTATGATATCATCGAAGAAAATTGTCCCATCTACTGCGACAATACATCAACAATTGCGGTTTCTGAAAATCCTGTCATGCACTCAAAGACCAAGCACATCGACATCAAATATCACTTCCTCAAAGACCAGTGGAGAAAGGCAATATTCATTTGGAACACGTAGGAACCGACTATCAATCGCCGACATTCTAACGAAAGCACTTGACGCGAAACGGTTCATGTTTTTGAGAGGTGAAATGGGTATGCTAGAACTCAACTAAATTCAATATAGTTTTGTCAATACTAATGATTTTATGTTGTGTTGAGTTATGAGTATTTTAGGTACAAATGATTAAATCAATTTCTCAAAGTTTCAAGGAAACTATGCGCCACCTATGCGCCTCGCTAACTGCGCGCCCATCTCTAATTTTCTGCGCGCACAATATCTGCGCGCCTATCAATCCATGCGCTTCAAACACTTATGCGCCATCAACCATCTTTATGCGC
Organism: Campanula takesimana; assembly: GCA_026119855.1. Lineage (NCBI taxonomy): Eukaryota > Viridiplantae > Streptophyta > Magnoliopsida > Asterales > Campanulaceae > Campanula > Campanula takesimana. The sequence continues at coordinate 1,224,033 of JAOWBW010000139.1, forward strand.
CTTGAGATGTTATGCGCCTTGATGAATAATGCGCCTAGATGAGTATGCGCTTTGCTGAAGTAATGCGCCCCTTCATGCGCGCATTAACTATTGCGGCTCAATCAATTCTCAAATTTAATTTCAATGATTGAACGTATTAAATACACAAGTACCAGGTATGTTCATTCTGTTCATTTATTATAGGAATCTATGTCTTTTGACATTCCTTTAATTGTTCAAGGGTACTTGTGCAATTAAATTTTTCCCTCGTTTTACGCTTTTCGAAAAATTTTATTTTCTGGGATATTTTCTTGCACCCCAAACTTACACCAAAATAGATGTTTTTGGTGTTTGTGCAAAAATTAGTCAAAATGCTCATACACTTAAAGGGAAAGTGGAGCAGTTTTTCAAAAACCTAAATGTCACATCATGACACTTTGTGTCATTCAGCATTTAATGCACCTGAAATGATTAGCCGCCTTTCAAATCCCTCATTAATGCCATCTCTTCAACTTCCAATTTTTTAAATTTTTGACTGTATTTTTTGCTTTATCAGTGCAAGTTTTTAACCTAACCTATAAAAACACATCATCATCTTCCCTTTTCTTCCCACCTACTCTATTCCTCTCTCTCTCTCCCCGTTTCTCTCTCCCAGACTCGCGCCTCTCACTCTTCATCTTCTCCATTTTATTCTTCTTCATTTTCTTCATATATATATAAGTTTATGGGTCCTAAGAAAGCATCAACATCTACACAAGACGATATGGTATGAATTCTCAACCCTTAATCTCCTTACATTTCTGAATTTGTTTCGTCATTTTCAGTGATTTTTCGTTTTTTTTTAAACCCGGATTCATTTCCTTTGATTTCTCTTGTTTCGATGATCCGTTTTCTATATCGTTTGTTGGGTTGTGTTCTATTCTTGATTTCGAATCTTTTAAAACCAACATTTCAACGATCAATGCTCTGTTTGTTACAAATCTGGATTTTTGTTTTCAAAATATTTCAAAATTTTCGGTCATTCTTTTGATCATTGTGCTTTCATTATTGATTTGTTCATATTTTTGTTTACATATTTAGATTCCTTGTTGTCATGCGGTCACTTTGATATATTATTTGTCTAGTTTGGTGAAGTTTCATGATTTTCGTGTTCTTGGTGTTCTTCGAGCATTCAAGGGTCGTTCTTCGTGTTCTTCGTCATTTTTGCATGTTTTGGTCTCTAAAAATTTTCTACCTTGTTTTCGAAAATTTGAACTTTTTGATTTTCATTTCTTTCATTTGAATGCTTGTTGTTTGTTTTTCTTACTAAGTAAAAATTCTCACGATATGCGCCTATATACCTCTTTATGCGCCTATTCTTTTATGCGCCTGAATGCTTTCTGCGCCTCTACTTGTATATGCGCTTAAATCATTCTGTGCCTAAAACCTTATGCGCCTAACTTCGTACTTAGTCAAATTTCGTTGTTCTATTTTTCCTTAGTATTCACATAGAACCATATTATGCGCCTTGTAACTCTATGCGCCTTTAATATTTTATGCGCCTAATTCAATCATGCGCCTTGATTCTCTATAATTTTGTGCGCCTGTTTCAATTATGCGCCTATCTATTTCATGCGCCTATGTTACTTTGATCATTTTATGTTTCTATGCGCCTATGTCATTTCTAATATCAATCATTTTTTTCAGGACCTTGCAAATTTCAAATTAGAAGAATCTCTTGATCTATTAGAGCTGTCTGGTGAAGTGATGGGAAGAGAAATAATTGAAACCCTGCGCGTTGCTGGTCTGCTCCCCTTATTCACCATGGACCAAGATTTCTATTCTGCGCTCCTCGTGGATGAGTTCTTTTCCACTGATGTTCTAGTGGAAATTGATGTAAATGGGCGCACTCACTACCGGATTGAGGCGCGCGTTCAAAATGTTGACGTCCATATTTCATCATCTGTGATTCGACACTTGCTTGGTTTTCCATCTACCGGTGAAGATCGCATTATTGGGCGTCCGATGACTTACTCAGTTGATGATCAGAACAAGATGGCTGCCTCACTTTTAAATATTCCCACGCTTCAAAACAATATCAAAAACACTGAAATTCGAGATGGTGGAGAACTCTTGACTCACATCGCGCACTTGGTGGGAACTTCAATTGTGTTCAAAACTGGAAACGTGAACCGATTCACGGTTGAACAATGGAATACACAGCTGCCATCATGGCCAAAGAGAAGCTTCACTGGCCTCACATTCTGTTCAAGACTCTGCGTGAGCAAATTGATAAATTTGTGAAGAACAAAAGTGATGGAAAAACCCGATTCCGCTCACACTGCCTTCTTCTCACAAAACTTTTTCTAACTTACCCTGAGTTAGTTAAGTTTTTGAATGAGAATCCTGAATACAAGATCAACGATGTTCCAATGTTTGGTAAAGCTAATTTGGACCTCAAGAAGCGCAGAAAGAAGCCTACAAAGCGCGCCAAAGGAATTCAAATCAAGACTGTTGAAGGCTTAGTGGATGAAGACACAGAGTCGATGATGTGCCAGTCCTTAAAAGCGCACCTTTGATAAAGAGCGCAGTGAAAGCAAGCGCTAGACAAGGCGCTGATCCCTTGCCAGGCGCAGCCCTTGCTAGGCGCAGAGAAGAGCAAAGGAAAAAGAGTGGTTGATGACCCTCCTCGTGCGCCTATCAAACGTACTAGATTTGAAACTGATGAAGAGCGAGATCTGAGGCTTGCGCAGGAAGCCAGCAGGCTTGAGGCTCAAAGAAAAAGAGATGAAGATTTTCTAGCCAAACAAGCTGCTGAGTCAGAAAAGTTAGAGCGCATGAAAGGCGCCGGATCAAGCGCAGATATTGAGAAAGGACCTTCTATTTCCGCGCCTACCCAGCGCGCTCCTTCTCAACGCGCCCCCACTCCTCGTGCGCCCTCATTCAAATTTCAACCGACCAACGTGTCAAGGGTACAACTCCTCTCTGATTTCTTCGGAGATGACATTTCAGACATAGAGGAACCTGTTCAGGGGGAGCAAGAAACCATCCCTCAGCGCACTCCTTCTCCTGTTGCGCCTCCACCTGGACCTGATCAGATCACAACAGCAACTATTGATGTTGAAACAGTTGTTGTTGAAACTGTTGATGTTGAAACTGAAGATGAATTTGAGTCTCCTACTCATTCACCTCCTCTTGCGCCTCCATCTCCTTCTGCGCCCCTTCAAGATTCTGCGCCCCTTCAAGATCTGCGCCCCTTCAAGATGATGCGCCACTCCCTTCCCTGCGCCTCCTCCATCTGCTCCTGATTTGAGCGAGGTACTTTCCATTCTTCATTCCTTACAGCAGGGGCAAGCCAATTTAGAGCAAGGACAGACGCATATAAAGTCTCAATTTGAGCTTCTTACTTCCTTACTCACTGATCAATCTGAAGAGATCGCTGCCATTAAGGGGGAGATGAAATCTCTCAAGGACAAACTTTCTGCTCCTTCCCCTCCTCCGGCGCAGACTCAGGTTCAAGCTCATACCGATCAGGCGCAAACCACCGCTTCTGCGCCTACTTTCATACCTCAGTCTGCTGCGTCTCAATCCAACATGAATGTGCTTGTATCTAAGTTGGATGTCTTGAAAGAATTGGTCGTCACTCATTTCACTGCTGCTCACTCAAGCTCTGACAGACGCGCCGAACAGATTTCTTCCGATATTATCACGGCTCAAAATGCCATTGAAGCTCACATTCAAATTTTGGAAGAAAATATTTCTCAACAACAGCAAATCACTCAGCGTTCCATTGATGAATACCAAAACATCAATGTGAATCACTTGAGTTACATTAGAGACGGTATCACTGCCACTCACTCCAGTGTCACTGACACTCAAGGGTTAGCGAACCGTAGTCATCAGCTCGCAAAGCAAATTCAGCGTTCTGTTTCAGAGATTGTTGAAGGTTTGAAGGAAGATGATGCGCCTCCCAACCCTTAGTTTCTATTTTTTTTTGTTGTAAGTTTTTAGAACCTTTTGTAATAGAATCATCTCTTTTGTGATAGTGATTTGTGCTTACTTGTTTTAGCACCTTTTGTTTTTTGTTCTATTCAAAACTTGTAATTTGTAACTCTTACACCCCAAGTTTTAATGAGAACAATGCATCACTTATTATCAAACCTTGTTCACTCAAACTCCTTGTTTGTAGAACAATGAATATTGTTTAAATTCATATGCATCATATTGAATTGTTTCATTCTTTCATGCATTAAGTTTAAACTTGTTTAAACACATTTCAAAACTAAAAATCATATATCATCTTAAATGTGTTAAACTGTTGTTTCTATCATTCCATATGTAACTCTTTATTCTTATTGGAATAGATTAGAAATCTATATTTTGGACTAGTGTGTACATTAACTTGAGACATGAATTACCAATTTCATTCATTTGGACATGTTTTTATCAAGTATAATGTTTGTCCTTGATATAGTAGGTAATGGCATCAATCAAATAGGGGAGATTGTTGGGTATGCCCATATATATCTCAGTTTTAATGTAATAGGATTTATTAGATTTGATTGATCCATCACTAAGTTTTTATTTCATGGACTTTAGACCCACATGTAAGAAGTATTTATACTTCATTTTTTAGGTTGTCCATTGTTATAGAATAGGCTTAGAAATAGGGCAAGAAGATCAAGTTTCAAGAAAAATCACTCAGTGAGTTTCAGCCGCGCTTATGCGCCTCCTGCGCCACGCGCCACGCGCCTTCCACATTCGCGCCATGCGCCATTTAGAGCGCGCGCATAAGGCTCTCTTCATAAGCTATGTTACGCGCCTCTACGCCCCTTGTTTTAAGCGCACGCGTCTGTGCGCCTCTTGGCTCAATGCGCCTCTTGGCTCAAACGCGCCTCAAAGTGTTTATTCAAACTCAGTGATTTATTGAAGACTCGAAGACTTGAAGAGAATTCAAATTACGCCAATGATCCAACGGTGGTTAAAAGATGCATATGCGCCTAATCTGTTGACACGTGTCCATAACGGTCACTTTTATGTTGAGTGTCAAAATGGCCATAATATATGCATGCTCCAATCAACGAGCGACAGCTCATCTTATCCACAAGGATTCCAACGGCTAGTTTTTAAGTTCACTATAAATACCCCATAACTTCAACATTTTGAAGTTGCTGAGTTTTGCTAAGAATTTCAAGAATTTCTCTCTCTAAAGCATTTGTTGAAGATTTGAAGATTGCCTTCGTTTTTCCAGATTTCTCAAGAACATCTTCATACCTTCATCCTTAGCCCAGATCTTCAAAGCCTTAACACTTTAGTTTCTTGTGCTCTCCATCTCAAAGATCTAAAGAGCCTTGATACTAAGAACACACACGCACCTCTTTAAGATTAATCATTTAGATTCTTCTTTAAGAGATACACCGTTATTGTTTTGGATTTGTTCTTTCATAGTAATAGATCTTGAGTTAGTGTATAAGCTCAAACATTGTAATTGTAACACTCACTCATTATATAAGATCTCGATTTGAAATCCAAGACTAACCATCTTGGTAGAGGACGTAGATCTTTCATTGATCGAACCTCTCCAAATAGCTCGTGTTATTATCTTGTTATTTCTTTCAAGTTATTATTTTCACTCACTATTTGCTTGTTTACTCATTGTAGATTGATTGAACTGAATTGTGTTGTGTTTGTTAAAAATTTGCCTAGTTCCTTATTTCACTCACTTTGAGCCAAAATACTTAGTGTGTGTGTTGCGCTCCCTTTATCACTTTGCGCCTATTTTCATTACTAAATTCCGCTGTGCATTTCACTCACTCACTTGGGCGCATTTCATTACGCTTACTTGATAAAGTGCGCATTTGCAATTGAGTTTTTCAAGGGTACGAAAAGAATTTTAAAACAGCTATTCACCCCCCCTCTAGCTATTTTTTCATACCTTGTTGCCCTTTGGGACCAACAATCAATCTCCATCTTTGTTCTTGCCTTTCTGGATCTCATCACGTGCTCCAAAAAATGCTTGGGGTTACCGGGGACGCAACCTATACCTTCTGGGGGGGAAACTTTAGCCGTTGGTGCTGTAGGGAAGCAACCATCCCCAATTTTCCTTGACTGGGAGAGCCGAGGATAGCGTGGTAGTCACTAGCCAGATCCATAATGATGAAAGTGATTATTGCCGATGTCTTATAAGGATATTCCCGATTTCTAGTAGCAAGTCCACGGTTCCCTTAGCCTCGGCCTTGTAGTTTGTAAAACCTTCCAATCTCCCGTTGTATGGGCTCAACATAGTTTCTGGCAATTCCATCTCCTTGAAGGTTTTATAATAGAGCACGTCCTTAGCTGCACCAGAATCTATCAAGAGCCTTTCCGACTCACAGTTATCAATTCGGCCCGTGATAACCAAGGTTGTTCTCTCATGGCCCTGTTCCCGGCCAGCTCATTGGGGGAAAAGGTGATTACCTCCTCTCCTTTGTGGATCCATGGAGGGATGTGGTAGACCTTACTGAGCTCGAAGATCTGCTCCTTCAGTCGTGTATTTGAAGGAATTTCTTCCCTGATAACACGATCAATTTGGCCCGAGGTGGTCTATCCTCTCGGTCATCTCTTCTCTCGTCTTCTCTTGGACGTTTGTTATCCTTCTTTGCTATGAACTCGTCCAATTTTCCTTGGTCGGCCATTTTTTGTAGTATTTTCTTCAAGGCGAAACAGTTGTCGGTCTCGTGGCCGTTATCTCGGTGGTAGGCACAGTACTTATTCATATCCCGGGGAAACTTTGGATTGTCCTTGAGGGGTTTTGGATTGGGGAGATTTACCAACTCATAATCTCAGAAATCGGCTTTGTGAGGGGGTGTAGACCTCGGTTCCCCTCGTTCTGTTCTTTCCTCTATTTCCCCCACCATTATTACCTTGTGGCAAGTCGGTGGAGGGCGGTCTGCTTTCTCTTCCCCGATCTCGGTCTCTGTACCCTGACAACCATTTCTTTTTTTCTTCAGCGGTTGCTGTTGCGTAGGCCATCTGGTATAGCTCCGCCTTCGTAAGAGGTTCTCTTACTGACAATTCATAGGTGATCTCTTCTGACCTTTGTCATTATAGAAACACATGATGATCTCCCTGTCTGTGAGTCTTTCTTCTATTGAGTCGGCCAAGTCCCTAAACTGTTGTAAAAGCTCATGGTTGACTCATTTTTCCCTTGGGCTATGTTTCCTAGGTCAGATAGCCTCTTCTTCCTGGCTCCCGCAGTGGCAAAATACTCTAGAAAACCCGTCTTCAATTTAGAGAAGGAATTGATGCTCTTCTTTTCTAGATCCATGAACCAGGACCGGGCTGCCCCAACTAACGTACTAGCAAAGGCTTTGCAAAGTACGTCGTCTTTGTTGGAAACCAAGGCCATCATGCCTTCGAAAGATTGGAGGTGATCCATGGCATCAGAATTGCCTGAGTATTTATCGAGATGAGGAAGTTTAGCCGGGGGTTAGGTGGAGAATCTTTATCCACTGAGCGAAAGGACGCATCGCATCATAGTCGATCTTGACCTTCCTCTGTCCCTGGTTCATCTCAATGTTTTCCATTCTCTCCTGCAGATCTAAAATGACCTGTTCACTGAATCCCGAGCTGCGATGGGAACTTTTTGCCTATCCCTTTCTTTGTCTCGGCCTCTACCATCAACTCGGCTTATGTCTGGATCATCACGGTGTCGTCTCGGAGGAGTGTGATGGGGCGGGTCTTGTCTTGGTGGGATCTATTCTTGGTTTTGCCATCGGCGCTCTCTCCTAGATATCACACATCTGGAGATTCAGCCTCCTCTTCTCTCCTGCGGTTTATCTGATCTCTCAGAGCACGACATCGGGATTGACTGGGCCGAGTCGGCCTTTCAGTCGGCTTGGTGGCGCTGCTTGGTTTCCTGGGGGTGCATTGCGCGGTCCTTGATGACGTCTGTCATCAGTGCGCGGGTTTCCCCTACGTTCACTTCTTTCTCCGCCTCCAAAAGCTCCCCTTGTATCAGAGGGCTGGGCGAAGGGTGCTAAAGAATGATCGGGATCGAATTCCAGGAGAACCCTTGAGCATCGGCCAGCTGCTGAAGGGTTGAAACATTTTGGTGTAATAGCGTCCTTCTATCAATAGGTGGAGGCCTGGAAGGACCAGCTTCGGAGGTTGAGGGCGAGAAAGCGTCCGTCTCCGTCGCCCATATTGATTAACCACCTCAGGTGGTGGCCCTCGTGATCGGGTATGCATTCCTCCCCCCTGAGGCTGAGGGGGAGACCTTGATTCTGGACATTGTTATTTGCCCCGTTAAGAGGCGGAGGCGGATTGAGAGTAGCGTCCGGGGTAACGCTAGTTTCTCGACCGTCGGCGCGAACTTCAGACATAAGGAAATTTGTGGTTTTTCCGAACAAAGAGGTTCTCCAAACGAACGTTTCCCGGCAATGGAACCAAACTGATGCTGCCAAAAAACGTGTCGGATCAGCCCTTCGTCTAGTGGTTCGGATAAATCCAGCAATGAGAAACCCTCCTGTCAGATCTGCGCACAAAGAACAAACGTAAACTACGCCGGGGCTCCACCGGCGAAGGCCCTCCGGCGTGAGAATAAGTATTTGGGTAGTGAAGATGAGTGTAGAATCAATCGACTAGTAGAGAGTCTAAAAGTTCCTTACCCGTTTCTCGTGTAGAGGACCTGTTTATATAGGTATGGGTGTAAGAGTCCTGACTTGTTAAGAAAGCCAGGGAGCCCGTGTTAATGTGGGACTCGTATTCCTTAGAGAGACTCCTGATAAGGATGAGTGATATCCCAGTTATCTTGTAGAAAATATATCCTTTGTTTAGATAAGGATCCTCACCGTTAGAGTTGTGTTATGACTCTTGTAAGCGGACTCCCGATGATAATGGGAGGCTTCTGATGCATGTCGGCCCGTCATATAACTCGTCTCGTCATTGAGGCCGGTTAGGGATTGGGCTACTAGTAACTCATTCTAGCAAGGTCTGCCTGATCGGCTTTATTGATGTCGGCCCAAAGGCCTAGGCGTCTGGTGAATGGCTTCTCGGTATATGCCTTTTAGGTGTACGGGCCCAGAGCATATGGGACCCATTTACCCAAGTCGGTTCATGTCGTTCAGTTTGTGAGAAAGAATGACGTAGCGGAAGACTTGATAGAGATTAACTACTGTATTTCGCTCGAGAAATTCAGCAATCAATCGACAATTTTCGCTCGAGAAAATTGAAAGAGACACGCTCTAATTTTTATTAATCAAAATAAAACAACCAATTTTTGGAATTACATTAAACTCTACTTTTATAAGACTCCTACTACTTGGAAAACAAGTCAAACACTACTGAAAATAACCCTAACCTATATAGTAACCTATTAGGACTCAAAAACATTAAAATATTGCAAAAATCTACTCTTAAACATGTAAATAATGACTACCAAAATATAAATCCGAAAATAAAAGAAAATAATAATACTTAAAATAAACTCATTCCTATTCTTCATCATTCTTCCCCGCTTGAAGAAAATTCGTCCTCAAATTTTTAGTATTGTTTTGAATATATCTTGAAATTTTGCTCTATACACTTCAAGAACTTTGAACTTAATAGCTTGCGTCACAACATCCATCGGTCACTCCAATTTTCGGAATTACATAATAGGGATAGATTTAGGTTTTTATTTTAATTATTTGCTATTTAATTGTGATTTTCGGATTTTTATTTAGATAGGTAATAATTTTATGTTTTAAAGTAGATTTAGGCTTTATTTTGATATTTTTGGAGTCTATTAGGTTACCATATTGATTAGGAGTATTTTTAGAAGTATTTGACTTGATTTCCAAGTCTTAAGACCCTTATAAAATTAGGGTATTGTGTAATTCCGAATTTTAGTTGATTTTATTGAAATTTTTATTGAATAAACTTGAGAGTTTATTTCTTCAATTTTCTCGAGCGAAAATTGTCGATTGATTGCTGAATTTCTCGAGCGAAATACAGTAGTTAATCTCTATCCCATCTTCCGCTACTTCAGTTGGTATCAGACTCCGGTTCGTTCCAGGAAGAATGGCACGAGGAGGAAAGAAGGCCACTGTGGAAGAGATCTACGAACGTGAGGAGGATGTGCTGGACCAGCGTATCGCACGAGTCGTAGATCAACGTACCTATGTTTCCGAAAAGCGTGGTCTGAGGTTTGTTCTATCCGGGGTTTTTTCTGAATTTTCAAGTCCAGAAGTTCTTGTCGATTGGTCAAAACCTCATGTATTTGATGAATGTCATTGTGAAATCTATCATTTAATGACATCTCATCATGTGGGTGTAACTATGGATGGCGTCAAATCTTCACAAAATGAATTTATACGGAAGTTTGAAGCCAAAGCAGTCAGTTATCACTATGAAGATCCGTTTGACATCCGTACCGACCGTTCTTCTTGTAAATGGATCATTCAAAAGCTAATTATTGATTATTTTGTGTCAACGCAATGGAGTGACGGGATGGATATTATTACGAAGGCTGCTAAGTTTAAAGTTCGTCGGAGGTATGACAAAGAAATTCAAGAGGTGTTCCTCAAAGCACAACTTAAAATTCGAGGATGAATTTTCTTCAAGCGGGGAAGAATGATGGAGATCAACATAATAGGGATAGATTTAGGTTTTTATTTTAACTATTTTCTATTTAATTGTAATTTTCGGATTTTTATTTAGATAGGTAATAATTTTATGTTTTAAAGTAGATTTATGCTTTATTTTGATATTTTTGGAGTCTATTAGGTTACCATATTGATTAGGAGTATTTTTAGAAGTATTTGACTTGATTTCCAAGTCTTAGGACCCTTATAAAATTAGGGTATTGTGTAATTCCGAATTTTAGTTGATTTTATTGAATAAACTTGAGAGTTTATTTCTTCAATTTTCTCGAGCGAAAATTGTCGATTGATTGCTGAATTTCTCGAGCAAAATACAGTAGTTAATCTCTATCCCATCTTCCTCTACGTCAAAGAACCACCTTGGGAGGAAGAGAGCCTCCATTGAAGGAGCGAGTGTGAGATTCACCGTCGAAGGAGAGGGCACAAAGTTGCCGTCGAAGGAGAGGGCACGAAGTTGCCGCCAAAGGTTTTTGTTTTCTGTGACTTCTCTAGCGAGAGAAAGAGAAATTGGGGAAGAAATACTTAGGGAGGAGAGGGATGCGGCGCTAAGGGAGAAAGACGAAGCAAATGAGGGTTTTATTTTTTATCAAGCCCTTTGAGAGCTTGTTGAATTCTCTCCTTAGTGAGAGCATGTTGAATTATCTCCTTAGTGGGAGCCTTTTCTTTGTACTAGTGGGTAATCCGTGCTCTGCACGAGAGACTAATTTACCAATTTAGTATTTTTTTTTTTTTTTTTCTTTTATATTTTTATTTAACAGTATTAGTTAATCTTAAATCATAATAATTATATAATTTTTAACTATAATAGATAACTATAACAATTAATTATTAATAGTTAAATATAATTGTTAAAATAAATAGTTAACTATTAATAGTTAAATATTATAGTTAGCTATTAATAGTTAAATATAATAGTTAGCTATTTATAGTGAAATATAATAGTTAGCTATTTATAGAGAAATATAATAGTTAACTATAATTATTAACTACCATAGTAACTATAATAGTTAAATATAATAGCAACTATAGTAATTAACTATAATAGTAACTATTATAGTTAATTATTATAGTAACTATTACTATTATAAGTATAAGTTAACTAATAGTAACTATTATAGTTAACTATTATAGTAACTATTACTATTATAAGTAATAGTTAACTATTATAGTAACTATTACTATTATAAGTATTATTTATTATAATAGTTAACTATAATAGTTACCCTATATAGTAACTAATCTACTATTATCTAATACTATTAGATAATAAAAAAAATGAAAAGTCACTTATTTATTATGGTGGAATTGATGTGGCATCACCAAATGCTTCCTTTCCTTATTACTTGTCCACATGTCAATACCATGACTCTCCTCACCAACTTTAATATATATATATATATATATATATATATATATATATATATATATATATAGGTGCTCAAATGAGAAACTAAATATCGTGAGAACCGTGAGAACTTGGATACATTAGGTAAGAACCTTATGTATCCAAGTTCTCACGGTTCTTACGATATTTAGGTTCTCACAAGAGCACGACCCTATATATATATATATATATATATATATATATATATATAAGATTTGATTTTTCATTGGTGTTCTTGGACTTGTTATTGGCACTTGTCATTGCTTCAGTTTGGTTAGTTAAGTCTAAAGATAATGCTTGGGGTGTTTATTGAAAACCATTGTCCCGTTTTTGTAAGTGCAAAAATGTAAGGGCGGTTCGATTTTAGATCTTTCGTCTACTCAAGTTTGTCTTGTCCGTGATGTTTGGTTGACACTTTTCTGTCAACTCAAAGGCTCTATTTTCTCATGTTTTCAAAGTTAAATTGTAGTGTGTAGCAATTTATTTAGATGCCAATTATACGCAGTGGTCAAGTTTTACTTGGCAGAGCGTGTGTGTGTCACAGGGATGAGTTCAGATGGAGCTTTGGTGTAAGATTGCTATCAACATGGTTTTTCATGTCCCTATATTGGTTTTCAAGAGATTCTCAACAAATTTGTAATATAGTATGTATTTCTAGTAAAACCTTCAACCAATGTGGAGTGCCTACTAAATAGTACTCTCTCTGTCCCGGAATAAATGTCACCGTTTTTCGGACATTTGTACGAAGGAACTTTGAGCAATAATTTTATGTTAATGTAATCATTCTAATGAAAATTTAAAAATTGTTATTGATAGTATTTATATTGGTGTATCAATAACAAGTTTTACAATTTTACTAGGATAACTAAATCAACCTTAACTTCTTGCTCAAAGTTACTTCGTATCAACGTCCGAAAAACGGCAATATTTATTCCCGGACGGAGGGAGTGTATCTTAATAAATGATACTACCTCCGTCCCAGAGTAAGTGTTCACCTTTTTTGCATGTTAGCACGAAATAACTTTGAGGTATAATTTTAGGTTGATTTAATTATCATAATGAAAATATAAAACTTGATTCTTAGACATTATATATACTATCAATAATAATTTTTAATTTTTTATTAAGATAACTAAATCAACATAAAGTTATTGCTCAAAGTTCATTCGTGCTAACATGCAAAAAAGGTGAACACTAGCTCTGGGACGGAGGGACTATGTTCTTTTGCTTCAAAAAAGTATCCTGCTCACAATAAAATGATGTGACAATATTTTACTAATTGCATCGAAATTGAATCCGACACACTCTAACTAAAAACACCAATAACATCGTTACACCTAAAATTTTGCAAGCACTTTTTTTGGGCCCATAACAACATGACATTATTTGAAAAGAAAGGGAGTGCATTAGGAACGGACTGTCTGCTAAGCTGTATAAAACAGACTCGCTTAGATGGGACATTTGGGGAAATAAAAGAATTGGACGGTGAGATAAGGCGTAGATAAAAGTAGCCATAAAATGTCACTTTCAATCAAAAAGTTTCACAAATGACCCTTTTAACTTATGAAAAATACTATCGAGTACATAAGATAGAACTATTAACACTTTTTACTACTTTCTTACTCATGTATTGATCAAGATCGGACTTTCGGTTATTAAGACTTTTTCCCTTTTTTATTTTTTCCTTTGTTATACATATTCTTCGTTTATCTCTTTATCACCACTAATTAAGGGCTTGTGATGACTTTAGATATCATCTTTTTCATTTTATTTTCAACATTCGAAAAACTTTGAAGCACAAATTGAAATATACTCCCTCTGTTCCGTCCGAAATAAAATTTTGATAGCTTTTTTTTATTATTTGACTATGTAATTTAAATAAGAAGTAATTACCCTAATATAAATTTATAAAGAGGCTTTGACGAATAAATCCCTAAGCCAAATAAAAACGACCAATAAGGACAGACATTTTGAAAACATACCAAAAAGTCCTTTGAATATAATAACTAAGACATTCATTTAACAGTTGTTCATGATTGAATAAAAACTGGTAAAATCATCTCTCATTTTTCCCAATTGATGACTCAATTTATCGGTTTAATTATATAATAAATGAGACATTCATTTCTCAGTTATTCACATATGAATTTGAGTACAAGAACTGGTACATTCATTTGTCAGTTATCAATTTTTATCTGTTGTTAATATAATAATAAATGAGATTTATTTCTCAGTTATTCACACGCGAGTTTAATATAAGAACTGGTAAATTTATTCTTAGTTGTTAACACATGAGTTGAGTGTAACAACTAAGAAATTCATCGCACAGATTTACAAAAAGGATACTCATTTTCAGAACTATGTGTTGTCAAATGCTCTTTAAACAATTGTGAAATAAATTTATCTCATTTTTTTAATTGAAAATGAGTATTGTTCAATTTTGAAGAATTAATAATCCTAACCCGAAAAAAAAAAACACAAAAAAAAAAAAAAAAACAACAACAAATGTGAGCTGTAGTGTTAAATATATAGTAGTCTACTAATGGAACAAGTAAGAGGCTTGGCATAGTGGTTAGGTGTTTTAGCCAAGAACGGGAGGTCTTGGGTTCAAACCCACCCAAGAGCAAATAATTTTTATTTATAATACTTGGAGTTGAAGGGCTGCTGGTATTTTTGCCATTTAAAAGGTACAAGGAACTTATTGGTAAAATTGATTTGAACCTAAGGACCCTAAGGTAAAATTTGAAATGTTGTGTTTTTATTGATAAATACCACATTCCCCCAGGGACTTATTGGTAAAAATCTCATTTATAAATCCTATTAAGATAGAAGTATCAAAATATAATAATTTTTCATTTTTAAAAGGCTAAACTTGAATTTATTTATTTATTTTCAAGTGAAACAGGCTAAACTTGAATTTATTTATTTATTTTCAACCAACTCCACCATTTAACCCAACTCATTCTCTATCTTTATTTCCATCACTCAATTTATTTAACCAACACTACTATATTACCTCACTCATTTTATCTCTTCATTTTCTATTACACATTTACTATTTTTTAATTGTTGTGTCCACTCCTTTAATCATACTTGTGATGAGACATAGGGAGTATATTTATAATGGGACACTTAAAAATGTACGCTGCTTCAATAAACTTCATCTGGGGCCAATTTGACTTACTCCCTCCGTCCCGGAGTAAGAGTCCTACCCCTCATTTGCACGCTTATTAATAAATATTAGAAGTGATGTGAATGTTGTGAGTGTAAAAGTAAAGTAGGAGAGGGAATGAGTGGGAGAGAATAGTGAATTGATTGGTGTTGTGAGTATAAAAGTAAAATATGAGAGAGAATGAGTGTGGTGAATAGTAAAGATTCTTTGCCATTTTAGGAATATGACTCTTACTCTGGGACGTACCAAAATGGAAGTAGGACTCTTACTCTGTGACGGAGGGAGTATTATTTTAGCAAGCATTCTCAAAGTTGCTCACTTATGTATATTAATGTCTTTTTTTTGAAGCATACTCTCTCGGTCCCATTTTAAACTTCAAAAATTTCCCTTTTGGGTGTCACATTTTAAACTTCAAAATCCAAAAAAAGAAAGTTATTTATATTTTTTTTAGTGGGACCTACATGTCATACTCACAACAACTATCCACTAACTATTCCATACCCCACTTTCTCTCTCCTACCCACTTTTTATACTCACAACATTTTATCCCACTATCTATATTTTATAATATAAAGATTATCATCTTAATTCTTGTGCCTATTTTTTTTTTTTTGAAGTTTAAGATGGGACGGAGGGAGTATATTAATGTCTTTTAACTTCCTATTTTTTTTAACAATGATATCGATAGTTTTCGGAAAAGGAAAAAAAAAAGAACAATGATATTCAATTTCATGCTTAAGATAAACATCCAAAATATTTTAAAAAAAATCATTGACAAATTATAAATGTCATTTATTTTAAAAGTAAAGTATAATACTCCATCTATCTCGGAAAAATGGTCTTTTAATTATTGACTCAAGTGAACTTCGACCACTTACTAATGTCAATCAAATCAAGTTAGTGATGATTTTAAAAATTGGTATATACAAATTTTTAAGTAATTTATCAATAAAAAAAATTAAATTTCACTAATATAATTGAATTAATATTATATTTGATCAAAATTTAATTATGATGTTACCATAAAAAATTAAATAAGACTATTTTTTAAGACAAAGACTAACAAGTAAGAAGTTATATTAGGAAAAGCTAAAGTATAAGGACATTTGTAGAATATGCTCTTTCATAAAGGGGTTAAAGAAAAAATTAAAGGTAAAGATGAAAAGCTGCTTTAGGTATGATGTGGCAATCAGATAGTGGAGTCCGATTTTTTTTGAAAAAAAGGGAACATCCGCTCATAATTTATTCTTGAAAAGAAAAGAGTTGAGATCTCCTGTACCACTTATGTAATCTAATCGTTTACATGTTTGCATAATATTACAGTAATATTAGTCTCAATAACTGTGAGCTATTAGATTACTTGTGGCACATGAAATGATACACAAAAGTGGCACAGATGATTTGGACTCAAAAGAAAAGGCTAACAAAATTTAAGAATCTTGGGCAACACGCAAAAGAGGCCCCTACCCGCGTGTTAACAAACAAAAACAGTGGAGCCTCACTGGCCAGTCAAATCGGGGCCCTTTCCATATCATAATCACTCCTCATAGAAAACTTTCCCTTTTTCTCACTTCTTCTTCACTCTCTTTTCTCAGTCGAATAGCCCCAACACCGGATTCTGCTTTGGTCAGTCATCCGTAATCGGCTGGCTCAAGGTTAGTAAACATCCGTCGATTGTACTCAACACTGTTCTTGATTGCAGATTATATTATTGATTGCTTTGATTGAAATTCAATTGTATTTGTTGATTTGAAATTCAATTGTATCTTGTTCAATTACGCTTTAAAAAATTCGGATCAACCCTAATAAAGTTTTCAGTTTCTCTTTTACATACATACATACATATAAAAACAAATACCCTAGGTTAGCATCATTTGATTTCATAAAGCATGTTTGTTTTGTTTGGGAGATGATATCAATCCTATTTTTACACATTAATTGGGCATCAAAGTTTTGGAACTTTAGCATTAGTCTGTTCAATTAGGGATGGTGAGCATCTCGCTTGATTTTACCATTATATTTAACATTACATATATTTTCTTAATAATATAAGAATTGTATTTTGACGAAGTATTAATTTTGAATAAATGTTAAATTGTGACAACCTCCTTCAAACGTAACTACTATCTAATTTCATCTTGTGAACCTCTGATGTGCAAGATGGGGGAACATATGATTTGCTTTTGTTTATATGAATTTAGCACAACATCTGTATTTGAGGATTTGACATTTAAATAAAGACTCTTCGAGCAATATGAAGAGATCATAAGAAATGAGGAATAACAAATTGGCAAAAGAAATCTCTAAGAAGGGTTTGAATAATTGTCGGTTCTGCTCCTCTCGGTCGATCCATGTAGTAGAGTTTGACAAAAATGTCAAAAACCAAGTGAGAATCCGTGCGATTAGGTGATTAGCTGTTGTCTTAATGGAATTTTTCTAATATGGAGTGTTTCTCTTCCTAGTGCGTGAGAGTTAATAATAGCTCTACAGCCTCTACTGATTTTGTTATTTCCCAAATAGTACACATTGGACTAGCACAAGTCTTTCCTGTGTTAAGCAATCGACACATTTCTGATGACTCAGATCCATTCAAAGGCAGTTCTCTCAACTGCTCTTATATTACTTCCTCACTCTCTTTTCTCTATCGCCTTCCCCAATTCTCTCTCTCTCTCTCTCCCCAAAACCTGTTTGATCATCTCATTCAGGTCAGTAAAGTTATTAACTATTAGTTTAAGATTGACCTTGTTCAATAATTCTATCTAATTGTATAATGATCCGTTGTTTTATTGAATTTTCCATCAATCAGTTTTATAATTGGAACTTGCACTCCTTTTGACTACAAAACTTGAAATTCTGGGTCTTGATTTCTCAGCTAAATGTGTTAAAACCAATATAATTTCAGTTTTTGTAGATTTTCTAGAGAATGATTAATGGTATACACTCTGAAAGGATCAGGGAATTCTGTTTCTTTCCTTCTTTTTTTTTTACATGCATGCTCCTCTCCATCTAGACGAGTTTGTTGATATGGTAATCATGGTGAAGTGTGGTTTAAATTTGTGACGGAATCAGTGGAATTGGGAAACAAGGGTGATTGGTTTGATGGTTGTGGCTATGGAGGTTAGGGAGTGGGTGGTTTTTGTGCAAAAAGATAATACTAAGCACTCCCTTCATCCCAAAATTAATGTCCAAAAAATTTCATTTCGCTATTGATCAAGAGTAAATTTGGATATTCATTTTGGGACAGAGGGAGTATAACATTTTAAGTGGAAGTCGAGCCAAAGCACAGTGGTTGAAAAGCTCGTTTGTCGTCAACAAAATGCGTAACTGTAGTTGCTAAACAAATAATTTTTTTGTTGAAGTGATAACACTAGGTGCTTTTTAATGTTCCTTTCTGATATTTTGTTTTTGGTGCTAGGTGGAAGTGAAAGTGTATGAAACCGTTGATTTAGAATCTATCTTTGAAAGTTGTGTTAAAGAAAAATATGGGTTCATATGGAAGTGAGAAGGACTTGGTGGTAACACAAGTCAGTGTTGGTGGCTTCGACAACAACGTTTCAGCCAAAATGCTTGTGGACTACTTTGAGGATAAAGTTGGGCTTACTTGGAGATGCAGATTGAAGACTTCTTCTACCCCACCTGATGCATACCCAGATTTTGATATCAATCCTGCTGATGTTAAACGAAAGGGCGATTATCTGAAGGTGGAGCCTCATGCATTTTTGCATTTTGTGCATCCTGATTCAGCGCAGGCTATTATGGATGCTGCTGGACAAAGTGAGCTTATATTGGACAAGAATCCATTGAAGGTTAATTTGGGACCTAAGAATCCGTACCGTATGAATCAGCTGAGGAGGGATAAAGAGCCCTTTAAGTTATCTGATGTGATTGTTGAGATTGGGGTCATGGTTAGCCGAGATCAGTTTTATGTTGGTTGGAGAGGACCTCCGGAAGGGGTCGATTTCGTTGTGGATCCTTTTAATGGTACTTGTAAGTTCCTTTTCACAAGGGATACTGCTTTTTTGTTGGAAGGCACATCCAATCATGCAATCATCAAATGCAATTTCAAGGTTGAATTTTTGGTGAGGAGCATTAACGAGATAAAAGAATCCAGAAATTCTTCACATTTGATAATAATGTTGCAGTTGGCTTCATCTCCATTGATTTACTACAGAACAGCAGATGACGACATA
This sequence comes from Campanula takesimana, assembly GCA_026119855.1. Taxonomy (NCBI): domain Eukaryota; kingdom Viridiplantae; phylum Streptophyta; class Magnoliopsida; order Asterales; family Campanulaceae; genus Campanula; species Campanula takesimana. The sequence continues at coordinate 1,243,359 of JAOWBW010000139.1, forward strand.
GAAGAATCCGTTCCATTTGATTTGTTAGATGATGATGATCCATGGGTGAGGACCACTGATTTCACCCCTAGTGGGTCCATAGGTAGGTGCAATACTTATCGAATTTCTATCCGGCCTCGTGCTGGTATGAGGCTGAAGAAGGCTATGAACTATCTTAAGGAACGAAGGGTACCGGTTAATCAGCCGGTGCAGCCTATCAGAGTTCAGGATGAACCTGATTTTGAAACACCCATTTCAGACTCAGATCCTTTCTTCTGTATTCATCACAAGCCAGGAATATCATTCAAGATTTTGTTTCTGTTAAATGCACTCTTGCACAAGTGCATCATCAACCAGCACCAGTTGTCGGAAAGTTTTTATGATTTACTGAGAACCGAACCAGAGGAAATTATCGTAGCTGCATTAAAGCACATCTATTCTTACAGACACCCTCTATATGATGCTTATATGAGGCTGAAAATTGTTCGGGAGTGGTTGCTGAAGAATCCTAAGCTTATTGAGAGGCCTAGAGAGCTAAGTGATATTGTTGAGGTGCGAAGATTGATAATTACACCCAGTAAAGCCTACTGTGTTCCACCAGAAGTTGAGCTTTCTAATAGGGTCCTTAGGAATTATAAATCAGTAGCCGATCGATTTCTAAGGGTTACCTTCATGGATGAAGGGATGCAAACATTGAACAAGAATGTGCTTAACTTTTATCCTGCTCCTATTGTGAAGGACATCACCTCAAATTCTACCCCCCAGAAGACGACAATGTTCAGAAGGGTGAAGAACATTCTGAGTCGAGGGTTTTATTTGTGTGGTCGTAACTACTCGTTTTTGGCTTTCTCATCCAATCAATTGAGAGATCGATCAGCCTGGTTTTTCGCTGAAACAAGGAATATTACTGTCAATGACATAAAAGCTTGGATGGGGAGGTTTCATAACAGGAACGTTGCAAAATGTGCTGCTAGGATGGGACAGTGCTTCTCTTCCACTTATGCCACTGTCGAGGTGCCTAGAAGTGCGGTTGATTTAATGCATCCTGATGTTAAAAGGAATGAGTATGTTTTCTCGGATGGCATTGGGATGATATCACCGGATCTTGCTATGGAAGTGGCAAAAAGATTAAAACTTCAAGATGATCCGCCATGTGCGTATCAGATAAGATATGCAGGTTGCAAAGGCGTTGTGGCTTGTTGGCCTCCAAATGATGATAATATCAATCTTTACTTGAGGAAAAGCATGAACAAGTTTGACTCGGACCATACAATTCTTGAAATATGTTCGTGGACTAGGTTGCAGCCTGGATTCCTAAACAGACAGATTATCACTTTACTATCTGCTTTAAATGTTGAAGATGGAGTTTTTTGGAACATGCAGGAAATCATGATCTCGAAATTGAATCAGATGCTTGTGGACACCAGTGTGGCTTTCGATATTCTTACTGCCTCATGTGCTGAGCAAGGCAATACTGCAGCTATAATGTTGAGTGCAGGTTTCGATCCTCAAACTGAACCTCATTTACGGGGCATGTTAACTAGTGTTAGAGCTGCCCAGCTTCGGGACCTTAGAGAAAAGGCTAGAATCTTTGTGCCTTCGGGCAGGTGGTTGATGGGATGTTTGGATGAGTTGGGGGTTCTTGAGCAAGGCCAGTGCTTTATCCAAGTGTCAAACCCGTCCCTCGAGAATTGTTTTGCTAAACATGGATCAAAATTTTCTGAAAGAAAAAGAAATCTTCAAGTAATCAAGGGCCTTGTCGTTATTGCAAAGAACCCGTGTCTTCATCCTGGAGATGTTAGAATTCTAGAGGCAGTGGATGTCCCTGGATTGGATCATCTTTACGATTGTTTGGTTTTCCCTCAAAACGGGGATAGACCTCATGCAAATGAAGCATCAGGAAGTGACCTTGATGGAGATCTGTACTTCGTGACGTGGGACCAAAATCTTGTCCCCCCTAGTCAGACAAGCTGGTTGCCAATGGACTATGCAGTTCCAGAAGTCAAAGAACTTCCACGTCAAGTGAATCAACAGGTAATTATCTGCTCTACTCTCTCCGTCCCAAACTGATCTTCCCATTTGACTATTCAAACTTTTTAAGAATATGAACATTTACTCCACTAGCCATGTTGTTTATGCACTTTTAAGCCCAAATTGTAGAAATGGGAAGTACTTTTTGGGACAAAGAGAAATGGCAAATGAGAAGATCATTTTGGGACGGAGGGAGTATTTGAATTTTATAATTTGACTTCAAAATTTACAACACAACTTGTTTCCTTTAGAAAATTGACCTTTAGTCGGTTGCGTTCTGGTATTGCTCTCCATATTGTTTACTTGAATACATGCTGCTGTTTGGTTTATGAAAAGCAGACACCATCGTACACGTATATCATTTCACTTTTTCAAGTAACCTTTATTTACAAAATTCTAACATGTTTCTGGTGATTATTATGAGCATGGTTGTATGTCATGCAACTAATCAAATTCTAGTCTTCTGTAAACACTCCCTCTATCCCCTAATAAATTTCAGATTTCATAATAAATTTCACATTTGACTTGTCAATATTTTTGAGGAATGTGTTTTATTTGTTTGCAGTTATGGGACGAACTAGTTTCCCCCAAAAAATTTTGTTTGCACAATGGTAAAATTGCACTAAGACACTATTCTTAATTAGAAATGCGGCATTAATTTTGGGACTGGCCAAAAAGGAAGTGCGTAATTTATTATGCGACAGAAGGAGTATATAACACAATTAAGTTTAATGGTTTCTAATCAAGCCTCATAGCAATCAGAACACAACAATTAAAATATTTAGAATTTATTTACACAGCTGTCCAGTGACCTTACCGGGTTCTTAGCTATCACTGAGTAGAAGTTAAAATATAGATGCAGATGATAAGATTATGTACCAATTATTGAAGACCACTATAGTCTTGTGTTTATTATCAGCAGAAATTTGTTGACTTCTGGTTGAAAAGCCATGTCTGCTTATAAAATGGGGTTAAACTTCATCTTAAACGCATGACTGATATTGCACAACTTAAGCATTATATAACAGAAAAAACAACTATTAACATACATGATTTACTGAAGTTCTCAGTCAATTTTGTGTAGTTTTTTTCTTGTTAACTAAATTGGGATCTATTTTATATTCACTTGGTTTATTGACTTACAGGACATTATAAGATTTTTCACCCAGAACCTGCTGACTGAGAGCCTTGGCGCAATCTGCAATGCCCATGTTGTCCATGCTGACCTAAAAGATGACGGAGCATTAGATGAAGATTGCATTAAACTTGCAGAGCTTGCTGCCCTAGCTGTTGATTTCCCCAAAACTGGTAAGGCCGTGACTCTGCCTTATAAGCTCAAACCAAGGATGTATCCCGACTTCATGGGGAAAGAGTATTTCCAATCATACAAGTCAAATAAAATACTGGGAAAGCTTTACCGACAAATTAAAGATGGTTATGGCATAGAAGAAGCTGAATCCTCTGAGCTAGCATTTGTTCCTAAAAGCATTCCTTATGATACGGACCTCGAGATTTTAGGATCCTCAAGATTCATTGAAGAAGCATGGGCTTCTAAGTGCTCTTATGACGGGCAGGTGAATGGTCTTCTCGGGCAGTATAAGGTGAACAAGGAGGAAGAGATTGTGATTGGTCACATTTGGTCAATGCCCAAGTCAAGTAGCAAAAAACAAGGTGAACTGAAAGAGAGAGTTCTGCATGCATATAATGCTTTGAGAAGAGAGTTCCGCACTGAGTTTGAGAATTTGGATCCAGATTTGGGTCATCTTTCTGATGAGGACAAGAACACCATTTATGAAAAGAAGGCATCGGCTTGGTACAAGGTCACTTATCATCCTGATTGGGTGAAGAAATCACTGGAGATGCAGGAGCCAGATGGGAGTGGTGAGAGTGTAATGCTGAGCTTTGCATGGATCGCAGCTGATTATCTTGCAAGAATTAAAATCAGACGCAGGGGGGTTGCTGCAACCGTTGGATCTAATAAGCCAATGGATGATCTTGTGAAGTACATTGCTGATAGAATATGATCGTGTTTTGTACCTTTTGGTTGCACGGCCACTCTGCCATTGTTCAGGTCAGCTATTATATACTATTACCCTTTCCTTTATGTGTTTTTTTTTTTGTTTGTTTGCTTTCTGTCATCTAAAACATGGTATTTGATGCTAGGAACACTGTTTTTCTAGTATTATTAGTGTGCCAATGAAGAGTGGTTTCAAGTTCCTTTTGTTGTTTTTAGATGCATCAGTTCTTAAACTTTACCACCCTTTTATTTTCATGTGCAATGTTTATGAAGATGCTGATGGCGTTTATTTTTATCAGTTGAGAGAGATGTAATACTTTTAGTGCATGTTTGGTTGTCAGTTTTATAGCCTGGATTATTTAGGATGGGATTAATGCTCCATCATCAATCAAAGTGTATTCTTCAATTTTGTAGTTTTTCTTCTCTTTACATAAAAAGCCCAAATGAATTTTGTTTGGCTTAGGAGAAAATTAATTTGGGTAGTTCCTTTAATTTAATTGTCTCTGGTTCTATATTCCTTCGATTGAGTTAGTTTGCAAGTTTTTTTTTTTTTTTTTTTTAATTTCTTCTTATGTCAATAAGTATGAACAGTCCCTGAAACTATTAAAAAAAAAACTCTTTTTGAGGAATTGTGATAGAACGTGTTAAAATAGAGAACATTAGAAAATGGTTTCCCAAAATAGAAACCATTAGATAAATATTGTTGCAAAATAGAGACTTTTAGAGAAATGGTGTCCTAAAAATGTGAAAATAGAGACTGTAGAGATTGTTGTCCCAAACAAATAGTAGTCTCTAAAAACATTTTTGGCAAAAAGCATATTTTGATCACTGAACTATAAGCTAATTTTCAATGTTCTCATTGATTTTTTTTTCAAATCTTCTCACTAAACTTTTTCAATTTTTCAAATGTGCTCACTCCACCCATAGTTTCGCTAAAAATCAACGGACTCTGGTCATGTGACTTCACTTGATTAATTTCGTTAAAAACTGAATGAAAACTAGACCCTAAAATTATTTCTCATAATAAAAGGCATAAAAATGAAATAATTACAAAAAATACCCATCTTCTCCCTTATAATCGTCTAATAATTAAAAAAACCAATTATTCTTTTTCCTCTTGTCTCTTCTCCCCTCACTCCTTACCTATCTTGATTCACCATTCTGGTCAAACCCGTCGTTCAACCCTGCAATTTCTCTTTTTCAGGCCGGCACGTCTTTGCAGTGGTCTTTTGTCCTCAGTCGTCAATAGTTTGTAGACAAAAACCACCGTCCACTCCTTCCTCTTACTCAACTCTTCTCCGGCCTCAATTTCTTATCCCCAGCGACGGTATCTCACTCGCCTCTATATTCCTCAGTTTTGGTGGGTTGTTCAATTTGGGATTGAGGAGCAAATTGATAGTGTTGGTCAGAGGTTGTTGGAGCAATTATCCCACATCGGGAATTAACTAACCAAAGCCTGACTATATAAAGATCCAGGGCCACTCCTCCCATAGCCAATTGGTTTTGGGATGGAACCTCAGATTTATGGTATCAGAGCTGGCCCTTTACACGTGCGAGCCCAAAGTTCGGCCCAAGATGATCTAGCCCCACGTCACCCAATTATATATCCACGCGTAAGCCCAAAGTTCGGCCCAATTATATGTCCACGCGTAAGCCCAAAGTTCGACTACGCGTGAGGAGGCGTGTTGGAGCAATTATCCCACATCGGGAATTAACTAACCAAAGCCTGACTATATAAAGATCTAGGGCGGAACCTCAGACTTTATCAGAGGTGTAGAAGGGGAGATTGATTGATTTACCAAAATTATTCAGAACATTTGACTCTTGATTTTGCCAAAAGTCTGATATTGTAGTCAGTTGGGCTTGAGGTTTCTCAGAGTGGGTTTGGAGGAGACGATGATTGGTTTGGATATGGGTATCCTGTTGTGTTGTGTTAGGATGAGGCTTCAAATGTAACAATTTAGTTGTTGATTTAAATGATTTGTTTTTTTTTTTTTTTTTTTTTCTTTTTTGAAAGCGATTTAAATGATTTGTTGTCTTATCAAAAACGGTGGAATTTCATGGTGGTGGGTATTCTTTTCTGACTTCTGATGGGGAAAAAAAAAAAAATACTTACAGTTTCCCCCTTCAACTCTAGTCAGCAGACAGTTGTTAAACCACCAACTTAAGTTAAGTTAGTTATGCTGTTAGATTTTGTTATTTAGCAAAATTATGGATGGAATGGGCACATTTGAAAAATTGTAAAAGTTCAGTGAGAACTTTTGAAAAACAGAAAGTTTAGTGAGAACAGTGAAAATTGGCCAATAGTTCAATGACCAAAAGATGTTTTTTTTGCCCACATTTTTCTAGTAGTGTTAATGAGATGAAATCCTCTGTACCACTATTTGTGTACCATTTATGTACCACAAGTGATCTGACGGGTATGCATTACTTTTGACATTAAAATCATTTATGTTTTAATAGATTATGAGCATTGGATCACTTTTGGTACACAATGGTACACAAAAAATTGGTACACAAAATCTCCTCTCAGTGTTAATACCAATAACTAGTTATGCGGAGATTAATATGGTCTCATTAATAGTACTCCTAATTATTATCCAGTAAGGGTGTGCACGGTTTGGTTTGGTTCGGTTTTAGACTAAAACCGAAACCGAACCGAAGAATATCGATTTTAAGTGTTTTGGAACTGAGAAGGTTCGGTTTATTAATAGTTCGGTGTGTTCGGTTTCTAATTGGTATCGGTTTGATTAGGTGTCATTTGCGACCACGAAAATCTTGAATGGCGGTTCATGGGGAAGTTTCTATCTCTCATCACACGCAATATTATTTATGTCTCACAACTTTGCAAAGATAATCATGTCACTCTTGAATTCTCACACTCTACTTTTGTTCTCAAGGAACTCCAGACCAATCGCATCCTTCTCCATGGAACACTTGAACATGGAATCCACCAGTGGCATCCGTCTTTCATTCAAGCTCAACCATCCATTGTCTCTTCGCAGTTGTGGCATCATAGATTAGGACACCCCTCCCCCTTTATCCTTAGTTTTTTACGTAGCAATTTTTCTTTATCTATTCCTTCCAGTTTTTCGTCTTGTAATTGCGATAATAATAAAAGTCACAAACTGCCTTTTCTATTTCTTCTCTTGTGTCGAATGCTCCTTTAGACCTTATTTTTCTGATGTATGGACTTCTCCAGTCCGCTCTCTTGAAAATTTCAAATATTATATCATCTTTGTTGATCATTATACTAAATATATATGGCTCTACCCACTCAAAAACAAATCTGACACCTACACCACCTTTCTTCTCTTAAAGCACTTGTCGAAAAATATTTTCGCCGCCCAATTATCCAACTCTATTCTGATAATGGTGGCGAATATCTCAAACTAACACCAACACTCCTCAACGATGGTGTCACTCATCTCACCACCCCTCCACATACTCCTGAACATTATGGGTATGCTGAACGTCGACATCGTCATATTGTCGAAACTGGTCTCTCTCTCCTCTCTCATGCCAACCTCCATCTCACTCTCTGGCCCTATGCCCTCACCACTGCAGTTTATCTCATCAACTGTCTCCCCACCCTCAATAATGACTCCACATATCTTCGGTTATTCAAAACCCCTCCCAACTACTCCAAACTTCGCAGCTTTGGCTGCCTGTGCTACCCCTGGCTTCGCCCTTACACACCTCACAAACTAGCCCCCAAATCCATTTCCTGTTTTTGTGGTCTACTCATCCTCCCAAAGTGCCTATTACTGTTGGGATCCTACCACCAACCGGGTTTACACATCTCGCCATGTCAAGTTTGTTGAATCTATTCACCCTTACTCTAACCTCACCTCCTCTCCACCCCATTCCACTCCTCTATCTCTATCTGACTAGATCTCTATCCCTCCCCCTCAATCACATTCCCATCCCCCCCCCCACTCCCCTCTTGTTCCACCCATACCTCCCCTCGCCACACCTACCCCTTCCTTTGATAACTCGGTCGGACCAACTCCCTCACCCCATCAAACTCTATCTCCAGACCCGGCCACACCCCCTACCTCACCCGCCCGCACCCCTACTTCCCACCCGACCGGACCCCCCACATCACCCGCCCGCACCTCTACTTCCCACCCGACCGGACCCCACACATTACCCGACCACACTCCTTCTTCAGCACCGACCGCATCCCCTACCACACCCAACCGTACCCCCTCTCCAGGTCCGGCCGAACCACTTTCCTCACTCGTCCGGACCCCTATTGATGGAGATCGATTATAAATATGAGTTTTATGTTAATTGTTTGTTAATTTATTATTATTTTCGGATTTATATTTAGGTAGGTGATAATATCATGTTTAGAAGTAGATTTATGATATATTTTGATGTTTTTGAGTTGCAATAGGTTACCATAAAGATTAGGGGTATTTTAGCTTTCCAAGTCTTAGAAGTCATATAAAAATAGGGTTATATTGTATTCCGAAAATTGGTTGTTTTTTATGAAATAAAAATTAGAGCGGGTCTTTTTGCAATTTTCTCGAGCGAAAATTGTCGATTAATTGCTGAATTTCTCGAGCGAAGTACAGTAGTTAATTTCTTTTTAATTCGAAAGTTGAATTTCTTTCCTTTCGTCCAATTCCCGGTAATCTCGAGCGATTCAACGAGGATTGAAGACTAATTACTGGTTTTCTCGAGCGAAACAACAGTAGTTAATTCTATCTTGCTTCCCCCTACATCATTTGGTATTCAGAGCCTGAACCTGAATTTTTCGAAATTCAGTTAAGGTATTTCTTTATATATTTTTTTCTTCTTTTCTGAAAAAAAAAATCCAAAAAAAAATGTTTGATTTTTCGTGGCCCTTCGTTGAATCTCCTAGCATTGATCTTTTTATTGATTGGTCGAAACCACCGATTTTTGATGATTGTTATTGGGAAGTCTGTCAACCGATGAAATCATATCCAATCATTGTGACAACGGTTGGCCTTAATTTTTCTCAAGAGGAATTGATGAGGAATCTTGAAGCGAAAAAAATCCATCATTCGTGTGAAGATCCATTTTTCATCGACGACTCAAATTCTTCGCTTTCACTGATGATTCAACGCTTAATAAGGGATTCTTTTGTTGCAACTCAATGAAGCGATTGGATGAGTAATGTTAAAAATGCAGTAAAGTTTAAAGTTCGTCGCGGGCATGAAGAAATTTTTCAAGACGTGTTCAAAGCAGTACTCAAAATTCGAGGATGAATTTTCTTCAAGCGGGGAAGAATGATGGAGATCAACATATTAGGGATAATTTTAGGTTTTTATTTTAATTATTTTCTATTTAATTGTAATTTTTGGAATTATATTTAGATAGGTTTTAATTTCATGTTTAAAAGTAGATTTAAGCTTTATTTTGTTATTTTAGGACTCTATTAGGTTACTATATAGATTAGGGTTATTTTTAGGTGTCTTTGACTTGTTTTCCAAGTCTTAGGAGGCTTATAAAAATTAGGTTATGTTTAATTCCGAAAATCAGTTTATTGATGAATAAAATTTGATTGAGCGTTGCTCTTTTGTTAAATCCGAAAGTTTGAGTGTTTCTCCTTTCGTCCAACTCTTAGTATTGATTAAATCTTATATATTATATATTAAAATTGGTGAGGAGGGTTGTGGGTTTGACATGTGTACAAGTTTTAGTAAAAACTTGAATTTGGAGAAGCCACATCAACATCATCCTAAAATGTAATGACTTTTGATATTCTCATTCTTAGCTAATACTATTAGTTAATCATATTAGTAATTATATGAGTTAACTATTACTATTAATAGTATAAGTTAACCATTACTATTAATAGTATAAGTTAACTATTACTATTAATAGTATTAGTTAACAATAGTAGTTACTATACAAGTTAAATATTACTATTAATGGTATTAGTTAACTATAATAGTTACTATATTAGTTAACTATTACTATTAATAGTATTGGTTAACTATAATAGTTACTATATAAGTTAAGTATTACTATTAATAGTATTAGTTAACTATATTAGTTACTTTGTAAGTTAGTTTTTACTATTAATAGTATTAGTTAACTATAATAGTTACTATATAAGTTAAGTATTACTATTAATAGTATTAGTTAACTATAATAGTTACTTTGTAAGTTAGTTTTTACTATTAATAGTATTAGTTAACTATAATAGACTATATACGTAAACTATTACTATTATTAGTATTAGTTAATTATAATAGTTATTATATAAGTTAAATTTTTAATTTTTAATATTAGTTAATCATAATAGTTACTATGTCAATTAACTATTACTATTAACAATATTAATTTATTCTAATAATTATAATTATTATAATAATAATTATTATTATATAGATTAATTATTGCTATTAATATATACGTATTAACTATTACTATCAATAATATTGGTTAGTTATACTAATAGTTATTATAATAATAGTAATCATACAGATTAATTAATTATTATTATTAGTATTAGTTTAAATGATGATTACTATATTAGTTAACTATAGTTAAAATAATTTTTTTAAGACATAGTATTGATTTCCCGTGCAGAGCACGGGTTACCCGCTAGTTCTACTAGTGTTGAAGGATCAGTTACTTGTATTGATTAAATTCTACAGTAATTGATTATCTATCCCAACTTTAGTATTGATTAAATTCTGCTAAGTTGAAGATCGTTTACGAGTATCGATTGAATTCTACCGTATTCGATTATTTATCTCTCTTATGCTTCCGCTCCCCTACATCACCTATCCACCTCACTAACCCTCTCCCTCCCACTCACACCATATCCACCCGTCTCTCCCATGGCATTGTCAAACCCAATCCCAAATATGCTCACCTTTCCCTCCTCCCTTCCCCTACCAGTCTCCCCACCACCGCTAAACAGGCTCTCTCCATCCCTTATTGGAGAGATACCATGGTTGAAGAATATCAAGCTCTAACCCGCAATCAAACCTGGTCTTTGGTCCCCCCCCCCCTTCCGCTACTCACAATGTCGTTGGCTGCAAATGGGTTTTTGATGTAGCGGAAGCAAGATAGAATTAACTACTGTTGTTTCGCTCGAGAAAACCAGTAATTAATCTTCAATCCTCGTTGAATCGCTCGAGATTACCGGGAATTGGACGAAAGGAAAGAAATTCAACTTTCGAATTAAAAAGAAATTAACTACTGTACTTCGCTCGAGAAATTCAGCAATTAATCAACAATTTTCGCTCGAGAAAATTGAAAAGAGACCCGCTCTAATTTTTATTTCATAAAAAACAACCAATTTTCATAATACAATATAACCCTATTTTTATATGACTTCTAAGACTTGGAAAGCAAGTCAACTACTTCCTAAAATACCCCTAATCTATATGGTAACCTATTACAACTCAAAAACATCAAAATATATCATAAATCTACTTCTAAACATGATATTATCACCTACCTAAATATAAATCCGAAAATAATAATAAATTAACAAATAATTAACATAAAACTCATATTTATAATCGATCTCCATCATTCTCCCCCGCTTGAAGAAAATTCGTCCTCGAATTTTGAGTAATGCAGTAAATATGTCTTCAAAATTAACTATATGCCCGCGGCGAACTTTAAACTTTATTGCCTTCATCGCAATATCCATCCAATCACTCCATTGAGTTGATACGAAGTGATTGATAATTAATTTCTGAACAATCCATGAAACTGAAGAACGGACAATATAGACATGAAACGGATCTTCATATGAATGAGAAAAATCGAAAGCTTCAGAATTCCATATCAAGTCATCTTGTGGGACTTCAAGGCTAGTTGTTTTCGGACCAATCGACTGTGATGTCATTAACTGGCAAATCTCGCAATTACACTTGTCAAAAACAGGAGGTTTTGACCAATCAACAAAAATCTCATCACTCGAAGATTCAGAAAAGGACCACAAAAAATCAACCATTTTTTTTTTTGGAATAAATAAAAATAAAAATTGATAACAAAATACCTCAACCTAGAAAAAAATTCACTGGTTTCGGCTCTGAATACCAAATGATGTAGCGGAAGACTTGATAGAGATTAACTACTGTATTTCGCTCGAGAAATTCAGCAATCAATCGACAATTTTCGCTCGAGAAAATTGAAAAGAGACCCGCTCTAATTTTTATTTCATAAAAAACAACCAATTTTCGGAATACAATATAACCCTATTTTTATATGACTTCTAAGACTTGGAAAGCAAGTCAACTACTTCCTAAAATACCCCTAATCTATATGGTAACCTATTACAACTCAAAAACATCAAAATATATCATAAATCTACTTCTAAACATGATATTATCACCTACCTAAATATAAATCCGAAAATAATAACAAATTAACAAATAATTAACATAAAACTCATATTTATAATCGATCTCCATCAGTTTTCCGTATCAAGTACAACCCTGACAATACCATTCACAAATACAAAGCCCGCCTTCTTGCCAAAGGCTTTCACCAGCAACCCAGTGTTGACTATTCCAAAACTTTTAGCCCTGTTGTCAAACGTGCCATAGTTCGTCTGCTACTCTCTCTTGCCACTACTCATAAGTGGTCTATTCGTCAGCTTGATGTCAATAATGCCTTTCTACAAGGTACTCTTTCTGAAACTGTTTTCATGACCCAACCCCTAGGCTTCGTTGATTCCACCAACCCCTCCTTTGTCTGCCTTCTCTCCAAAGCTATTTATGGCCTTAAACAAGCACCCCATGCATGGTTCAATGAACTCAAATCCTACCTTCTCTCCTACGGCTTCTGTTGGGTATGCCCACATATCTCAGTTTTAATGTAATAGGATTTATTAGATTTGATTGATCCATCACCTAAGCTTTATTTCATGGACTTTAGATCCACATGTAAGAAGTATTTATACTTCATTTTTAAGATGTCCATTGTTATAGAATAGGCTTAGAAATAGGGCAGAAGATCAAGATTCAAAGAAAAATCACTCAGTAAGTTTGAGCCGCGCATACGCGCCATGCGCCTCTCTTCATTTGCGCCATGCGCCCTTCATAGCGCGCGCAAGGACTTATTACTAGCTATGCTACGCGCCTATGCGCCCCTTGCTTTAGCTCACATCATGTGCGCCTCTTGGCTCAAACGCGCCTCAAAGTGTTTATTCAACACTCAGTGATTTATTGAAGATTCAAAGACTTGAAGAGAATTCAAATTACGCCAATGATCCAACGGTGGTTAAAAGATGCATATAGGCCTAATCCGTTGACACGTGTCCATAACGGTCATATTTATGTTGAGTGTCAAAGTGACCATAATATATGCATGCTCCAATCAACGAGCGACAGCTCATCTTATCCACAAGGATTTCCAACGGCTAGTTTTTTTTTTTTTTTGAAGTTCACTATAAATACCCCATAACTTCAACTTTTTGAAGAGGCTGAGTTTTGCTAAGATTATCAAGAAATTCTCTCTCTAGCATTTGTTGAAGATTTGAAGATTGCCTTAAAAATTTCCAGATTCTCAAGAACACCTTTATACCTTCATCCTTAGCCCAGATCTTCAAGCTATAACACTTTAGTTTCTTGTGCTCTCCATCTCAAAGATCTAAAGAGCCTTGATACTAAGAACACACACGCACCTCTTTAAGATTGATCATTTAGATTCTTCTTTAAGAGATACACCGGTTATTGTTTTGGATTTGTTCTTTCATAGTAATAGATCTTGAGTTAGTGTATAAGCTCAAACATTGTAATTTGTAACACTCCTCATTATATAAGATCTCCATTAGAAATCCAAGACTAACCATCTTGGTAGAGGACGTAGATCTTTCATTGATCGAACCTCTCCAAATAGCTTGTGTTATTATCTTGTCATTTTTTTTCAAGTTATTATCTTCACTCACTATTTGCTTGTTTACTCATTGTAGATTGATTGAACTGAATTGTGTTGTGTTTGTTATATCATTTGCCTTAGTTCCTTATTTCACTCACTTTGAGCCAAAATACTTAGTGTGTGTGTTGCGCTCCCTTTATCACTTTGCGCCTATTTTCATTACTAAATTCCGCTGTGCATTTCACTCACTTAGGCGCATTTCATTACGCTTACTTGATAAAGTGCGCATTTGCTATTGAGTTTATCAAGGGTACGAAAAGAATTTTAAAACAGCTATTCACCCCCCCCCTCTAGCTATTTTTTCATACCCTTGTTGCCCTTTGGGACCAACAAGTGGTATCAGAGCTAACACCTTTATAAAACATTTTTCGTTTTTCAAGCTTAACAGCTTGGGTGCCGATTCTAAATGGCAAACTCAAAACCTATGGCAACTGCAAACTACACTCACGTTCCGGTCTTTGATGAAGATCATTTTGACGTGTGGAAATTCAGCATATTGACTCATCTCAACTCAATCGATGAAAGGCTCCATGACACCGTCGTTTATGGACCTTATATTCCGATGAAGGCGAATCCAAATCCACGCACCAACGCTGCTCAACCTACAGTTCTAAAACCAAGGGAAGAATGGACCGAGGAAGAAATTAGAAGAGTTGCAAATGATGGCAAAGCAAGAAACATTCTCTTGAGCACTCTAAGCACGGCTATAAAACAACAAGTCATGCATTGTGCTACTGCAAATGAGTTATGGGATGCTATTGAAGAGCATATTGAAGGAGACACCGTCTGCAAGGAGAACAAGAAATACGAAGTACAAAAGAGATTCAACAATTTCTCTCAACTCCCCGGTGAAAACTTGAGGCAAACTTATGAACGCTACTGTGAAATTATCAATCTATGTATTTCACTTGGCATGAAGTTTACCAACAAAGATTTGAATGTAAATTTTCTACAAGCTTTTGGATCAAGATACCTACATAAATCTAGCGCTCTTGAAGACGCTGGAACTTTAGATGTTTGGACTTTAAGGAACCTATATGCAAATCTCAAAGTTTACGAACTCAAACTCCAACGAATCAGCGAAACTGAAGGAAAGTCGAAATCTATGGCTATGATGGCGCACAGAGAAGCTGCGCCTACACCTGCGCCTACTCCTGCGCCTGTACAAGATGAGAAAAGCTCTGATCCCAAAATTTCTACTTCTGAGCTATTAGACATGGATGATGAAGACTTCGCTTTATTTGTGAAAAATTTCAAAAATTCAGAAAATTCTCAAGACCCGGCTCAACCAACAAATTTCAAGGATCTACCAGCAAAGCTCCTCAAAAGTTTTCAAGGAGAAGTGATTCAAAAAGGAAAGAAGATCTTGTTTGTTTTAATTGCAGGAAACCCGGACATTTTGCATCAAGCTGCCCGATCCCCAAATTTGAATATATGCAGAAGAAGAGCAGCCATACTCCCAAATTCACTCCCAAGTTCACTCGTCACAAGGGAATGGTTGCTGAAGAAGAAGCACCAGCAAATGAGCACAACACTTGGATTGAAACAGACTCCGATGAGAGCGATGAAGATTCCGATGATGGACTCCTTTGTTTGATGGCAAATGATGATGAAGTTAATGCTTATGATTCTGATGATGACTTCTCCAAGGATGTTCCCGATATGAATGCCTTGAATAAACCTATCAAGAAATCTGCAGGTTTTCAAGAAGTGAAAAAGAAGAAAGGACCAACCATCAGCGAGCTCGTTGAACAAGATTTCTCACTCCGGCTCAAAACGATGGTGGATTGCTATTCTCACGATGTGATCTTGGAGCAAGGAACAAATTAAGAAAAGGAGCATACATTAAACCACAGGTTGAACCAACTGCTCCAATCTCCAAAATCAATGATGATGAAGTGATTGCTGAACAAGAAAAATTGTTCAAAAAGGCTGAAAAGGTAATTACTAGATTTGATAGTATGAAGGAAGCTTTAGCACTATCATGTGATGAAATTTCCCAACTTAAGACCGAGAAATCTCTACTTAAATCTGAACTCACCCTCCTTAAGGAGCAGATAAAGAGCATGACTCCTCTTACTGTTAAAAACACTTTTCTAACAGAACATAACTCACTTCTTAAAGTTCAAAACGATGAATTGGTTGCTCAAATTACTGATCTTAAAAAGATCACAAATGAGTGGTCCAATTCTCGTGTCACTATGGAGAATATATTTGAGTCCCAAAAAGTCAGTGGTGATAAAAGTGGCTTGGGATTCTCATCAACTAGTGACAACTTTAAATGTGATGTCTGTGCTGAAAGAGATAGTGAATTTACCAACCAACAAACTTTTGAAATTCCCAAGGAAAAACACTCTAATTCAATGGGTAAAGGACAGGAAAAAGTCAAGAGACAAACATTCCATTATGTCTACCCAACAAAGCAATTTGGGAAAGCTAATGGGAAAGATATAGCTACAGATGAACCATCTCCTAGCAAAATCATTCTTGAAAATAGGCTCGCTCCTTCTCCGAGTGCTCATTATGCGCCTAAGAGCCACGCGCCTCATCGCCGTGCGCCTCCTAGCCCTATGCGCCCTCCAAGAACAAGCGCTCCAAAATTTCAAAAGAAAGATTTTGTTAAGGCTATTCCATCTGACCCAAAGAAGAATGACATCCCCAAGAAAAGTGAAGAGTTTGTGAAAACTCACGTGATTGGTGGCTTTCATCATTGTTCCATTTGTGATTGTTCAGGACACAAGGCCGTGGAATGCCTTTTGCGATTCACTCCCAATGCCAAAGGACGTAAAAATCCTAAGGTCAAGCAAGAGTGGGTTGTCAAAAGTTGCTAACCCTAGGACCCAGAAGGAATAAAGGGGACCTGCTTAAATGTCTATATTTCAGGTTCTTTGTTTCATGGCTGGTTCTTCAAAAGCTAGAAATTATGAATGGATTCTCGATAGTGGGTGTTCAAGACACATGACTGGAGATGAATCCTTATTAGAAGATGTCCATGAAGAAAGAGGTCCCTCCGTAACATTTGGCGATAATAACAAAGGTCAAGTTGTAGCATATGGAAAGCTCAAGAAAGACAAAGTGTGCATTGAAAGAGTCTCTCTCGTCGAAGGGCTCAAGCACAACTTATTATCCATATCTCAATTCTGCGACAAAGGATTAGAATGCCATTTCACTTCAACACAATGTCTTATCAAGAATGGCAAAACTGGAGCTATCTTACTCACGGGATATCGTAAGACAAATATTTATATTATTGATTTCTATAGTATGAACTCTAGTACTAATCTTTGTTTTGTAGCAAAAAGTGTGAACGAAAATAGTTGGCTGTGGCACAAGCGCTTAAGTCACTTGAACTTCAAGTATCTATCTAAACTCAGCAGGAATAATCATGTCAAAGGACTTCCCAAGGTTGCTGATCATCATGACAAAAAGTGCGCCGCATGTCAACTTGGCAAACAACCGAAGCAGTCATTTTCAAGCAAGTCAAATCCTTCAACTACAAGATGTTTGCAACTGCTTCACATTGATCTATTTGGACCAGTTTCCACCGCAAGTATTAGAAGAAACAAGTATACTCTAGTTGTGGTGGATGATTATTCAAGATATACATGGGTGGAGATGATGATTACAAAAGATGATTGTTATGATATTCTCACTACCTTATTTCGACTGCTCCAAACCCAAAAAGAAGATGACAT
This sequence comes from Campanula takesimana, assembly GCA_026119855.1. NCBI lineage: Eukaryota > Viridiplantae > Streptophyta > Magnoliopsida > Asterales > Campanulaceae > Campanula > Campanula takesimana. The sequence continues at coordinate 1,260,963 of JAOWBW010000139.1, forward strand.
CGTTAGTGTTCGATCCGACAATGGAACAGAATTCAAAAACAACGGTGTTGCTCGATATTGCGACGATCATGGGATAGATCACAACTTCTCAACCGCTGGAGTTCCTCAACAAAATGGGGTTGTGGAAAGAAAGAATAGAACGTTGATTGAAGCGGGAAAGACGATGATAGCTGAAGCGAAGTTGCCTAAATACTTTTGGGAAGAAGCTATCAACACAGCATGTTTTACTCAAAATCGTTCCCTCATCAACAAACTTCACAACAAGACTCCGTATGAACTTTGGCGTGGTAGAACCCCCAACATTGCATTCTTCAAGATCTTTGGTTGCAAATGTTATATCCTCTACAACGGAAACGAACATAGAGGTAAATTCGATGCCAAAGCCGACGAAGGTATTTTTGTTGGGTATGCCAAACACTCTAAAGCTTTTCGTGTTTTTAATAGAACTACATTAGTGATAGTTGAATCTGTACATGTTACATTTGATAAACATTCTCTCCTTGAGCCACATTTGGCTCCAAATGTTGCTGATGATTCAATTGAGCAAAATGATACAGGTGCTCCTATTTATGTTGCGCCCACTCAAGATCAGAATCTATCAACACAAGGAAATCCATCTACATCAAATGCGCCTAATTCAATGTATAATGCGCCTGGTGAATCCTCTATTGCGCCTCACTCAAATGATGCGCCTCATGATTCCTCTCTCGCGCCTATTTCTACTGCTGCATCTGGTGTAAACCCAAATTTCAATTCTGAGCCAGTTCAACCCCCAAATTTCAATGACTTTGAATCTGGTGAAGATGTACCAATTGAAGACCTTCAAATTACTACGACTCAACCTAACTTACCTCCTGAAATTCGTGAAGTTAGAGGTCACCCAATTGCTAATATCATCGGTGATCTACAAGTTGGTGTTCGTACAAGGAGAGCTACAAACTTTGATGCTTACACTGCTTTTATCTCTCAAATTGAACCGAAGAAGGCTGATGAAGCGCTCCAAGATCCTAATTGGGTTGTTGCAATGCAAGAAGAACTCAATCAATTTGAACGATGTAAGGTTTGGACTCTAGTTCCTAGACCAAATGATCAAGGAGTGATTGGTACGAAATGGGTGTTCAGGAACAAGATGGATGAGAATGGAACCATCACGAGAAACAAAGCAAGATTGGTGGCACAAGGCTATAGGCAAGAAGAAGGAATCGACTACGATGAAACTTTCGCGCCCGTAGCAAGACTTGAAGCTATCAGATTATTTATAGCTTACGCCGCTCACAAGAACTTCAAGTTATATCAAATGGATGTGAAGAGTGCGTTTCTAAATGGTGAACTCCAAGAATAAGTCTATGTTGCTCAACCACCTGGGTTTGAAGATTCACAATTTCCAAATCATGTATACAAACTCCAGAAAGCTTTGTATGGACTTAAACAAGCACCAAGAGCATGGTATGATACACTATCCAAGTTTCTCATCGAAAAAGGCTTCACTCGCGGTAAAATCGATACAACACTTTTCATTGCCAAACATAATGGTCATAAATTACTTGTTCAAATTTATGTTGATGATATTATATTTGGTTCTACTAATGAATTGTTGTGCAAGCGTTTTGAGAAACTAATGAAGAGCAAGTTTGAAATGAGCATGATGGGAGAACTCACATTCTTCCTCGGGCTTCAAATCAAGCAAATGAGTGAAGGCATCTTTATCAATCAAGCCAAGTACACAAAGGACTTAATCAAGAAGTTTGGACTTGAGAACGCTAAAGCATACGATACTCCAATGGCCACCGGCAACAAACTCGACAAAGATTTAAAAGGTAAACGTGTTGATCAAACGCTCTATCGAGGTATGATTGGCTCACTCCTTTATCTTACTGCTAGTAGGCCTAATATTATGTTTAGTGTTTTTGTTTGTGCTCGTTATCAATCCGACCCTAGAGAAGCACACTTAATTGTTGTGAAACGCATTATAAGATATCTCTCTGGCACTGTTAACCTTGGACTTTGGTACACCAAAGATTCGAACTTTAAACTTGTAGGTTATTCAGATGCAGATTACGCAGCATGCACCATTGATAGGAAAAGCACAAGTGGCACTTGTCATTTCCTCGGATATAGACTTGTGTCATGGGCGAGTAAGAAACAAGCTTCAGTATCTGTCTCAACAACCGAAGCCGAATATATCGCTGCGGGAAGTTGTTGTTGTCAAATACTCTGGATGAAGCAGCAATTGGTGGACTATGATATCATCGAAGAAAATTGTCCCATCTACTGCGACAATACATCAACAATTGCAGTTTCTGAAAACCCTGTCATGCACTCAAAAACCAAGCATATCGACATCAAATATCACTTCCTCAAAGACCACGTGGAGAAAGGCAATATACATTTGGAACACGTGGGAACCGACTATCAAATCGCCGACATTTTAACGAAAGCACTCGACGCGAAACGGTTCATGTTTTTGAGATGTGAAATGGGTATGCTTGAACTCAACTAAATTCAATATAGTTTTATCAATACTAATGATTTTATGTTTTGTTGAGTTATAAGTATATTAGGTACAAATGTCAAAACTTTTCAAAGTTTCAAGGAAACTTCCTGCGCGCCTAAGCAACTCCTGCGCTCCCAACTCTTAGTGTCTACGCGCTCAATCTCAGCGCTCCTATCATCCATGCTCGCTTAGCATCCAATGCGCTTCAAACACTTATGCGCCCTCAACCATCTTTGCGCACTTTGATGAGTAAAGCGCCTTGATGAAATGTGCCCCTTCATGCGCGCATTAACTATTGCGGCTCAATCAATTCTCAAAATTTAATTTCAATGATTGAACGTATTAATTACACAAGTACCAGGTATGTTTATTCTGTTCATTTATTATAGGAATCTATGTCTTTTGACATTCCATTAATTGTTCAAGGGTACTTGTGCAATTAAATTTTTCCCTCGTTTTACGCTTTTCGAAAATTTTATTTTCTGGGGATTTATTTCTTGCACCCCAAACTTACACCAAAATAAATGTTTTTGGTGTTTGTGCAAAAAAAAAAAAAAAAAAAAAAATTAGTCAAAATTGCTCATACACTTAAAGGGAAAGTGGAGCAGTTTTTCAAAAACCAAGAAGTCACATCGGTCGTACTTTGTGTCATTCAGCATTTAATGCACCTCAAATCTCAAAATCCCTCATAAATGCACCTGGTATGATTAGCCGCCTTTTTCAAATCCCTCATTAATGCCATCTTTTCAACTTCCCATCTTTTTAAATTTTTGACTGTTTTTTTCCTTATCAGTGCAAATTTTAAACCTAACCTATAAAAACTCATCATCACCTACCTCTCTCCTCACCAACTCTATCTCTCACAGACTCTCACTCTCTCTCTCTTCCCGTTTCTCTCCTCTCTCTCTCTCTCGTTTCTTTATCAAAATTTTTATCATTTCCTTCTCTATTTTTCTTTATATATATCTTTTATGGGTCCTAAGAAAGCTTCAAAATCTATTCAAGACGAAATGGTATGGATTCTTACACTCTAAAACTCTTTAAATTTCTGCAAATTTCTTATGTTTCGTCATTTTCTGTTTTTCCGTTTTTTTTTTTAAAAAAAAAAAAACCCGAAATTGCATTTCTCTTGATAAATCTTGCTTCGGTGATCCGTTTTCAAAATCGTTTGTTAGGTTATGTTCATTTCATGATTTCGAGTCTTTATAGCTAAACTTTTCAACGATCAAGTCTTTATACTTCGCAAATCTGAAAATTTTCAATTTTTGACTTTTCGGTTTCTCGGATCTTTGAATCCATTTACTAGATTCGTTGTTGATTTTTACTTGTTTTGTGTTACATTTTTGTTATCCTTGTCTTCGTGCGGTCATTTTGATATATTGTATGCTTGATTTGGTGAAGTTTCACGAATTATGTGTTCTTGGTGTTCTTGGTGTTCTTCGAGCACTCAAGACATGTTCTTCGTGTTCTTCATTATTCTTGTTTGACTTGGGTCTCATAATTTTCAAAACTTGTTTTTCAAAATTTTCACTTTTTGATTCTGAAAACTTGCATATGTATGTTTGCATGTGTTTCTGAGTTTTTATACCAAGTTTAAGTTTCTACATAAGTAATGCGCCTATATATGAATTCATGCGCCTAGTATGATTATGCGCACATTGATATTATGCGCCTCAAAGAGATTCTTGCGCTCACATGCGTTTGCGCCTCAATCCTTTATGCGCCTAATATCATTATGCGCCTACACTTATTATGCGCCCCAATTCATACTTAGTCAATTCTTATGTTCAAATTTTTCTTAGTATATTTCATAGAACCATAAATATGCGCCTTGTATTTCTCTGCGCCTCATAAATTTCATGCACCTACCATAATTATGCGCCTATATTCATTGTGCTCTCTTATGTGCCTATGACTCTTTGCGCCTAATTATTCTATGCGCCTCAAATTTCATGCGCCTGGTATACACTTTGCTTATTTATGCTTCTATGCGCCTGATTCACACTAATTCCTTTAAATGTTTAATTTTTCAGGATCTATCTAACTTCAGACCTGGTGAAACATTTGATTTAAACGAGCTATCTGCTGATCCTATGGGTGTCGAAGTTATGGATTATATCAGACTGGCTGGACTTCTCCCTTTGTTCACTCTGGAGCAACCTTTCTACTCTCCGCTCCTCGTTGATGAATTTTTCTCTACAGCAGAATTTGTGGAAATTCCAACAGACGTTGAAGGGATGGTGCGCTATCGCATTCGCGCAGTAGTTCAAGACGTTGAGATAACCATGTCTGCCGGCACTATAAAGAACATTGTCAACTTCAACAAAACTGGCCCCTTGAGTGTAGCTGGCAAAGTCAATTCTTATTCAGCCGCCGCTCAAAACATTATGGCGCGTACTCTTCTTCGTATCCCTACTCTTCAAAACAATATCAAAACGGTGGAAATTAGAGATGGTGGTGACTTATTAGCGCATATTGCGCATCTGGTTGGCACTTCCATTATCTTCAAAACTGGAAATTTCAACAGATTTACTATGGAGCAGTGGGAATTCACAGCTGCCATCATGGCAAAAACCATCCTCAACTGGCCTCAGATCTTATTTACTAATCTTCAGGACCAGATTGACAAGTACAATAAAAACAAAGCTGACGGCAAGACGAAGTTCAAGACTCACTGCCGTATTCTCACTAAAATCTTCCTTTCCTACCCTGCGCTTGCTAATTTTCTTGCTGAGAACCCAGCCTACCAGACCACTGATGTCCCTATTTTTGGTAAGGACAGTTTAGTGATGAAGAGGCGCAGAAAGCGCATGGCCAAGCGCGCGCCAAGGGTGAAAGGAGCCCAGTTGGTAGATGAAGCCACTGAGTCTGATGAAGAAGCAGCTGGCGCAGATGGTGAAGAAGAAGCTACAGTAGCGCCACGCGCAGAACCTATTCCTGGCGCAGTGAAAGGCAAAGGCAAAGGGATTGCTGAAGAACCAAGCAGACCTGCTAAGCGCCCCAGAACCGACACTGAAGAAGAAAAGGAGCTGAAACGCGCTAAAGAAGCCAGTAGACTGGAACCGCAGTTAAAAAGAGATGAAGAATTCAGATTGAAACAGGCTGCTGATTTATCTAAATCTGAAAGGCGCAAAGGCACAGGGTCTAGCGCTGATGCACGCGCGCCTGCTCATGATGCGCCTCCAACCGTTCATGCGCCTACTCCAACACCATCTTTTGATCGTCAACAAGTCCGAGATAAAATTTCTGCAGATTTATTTGGTGAAGATATTGAGGATCAACCTCAGGGGGAGCCAGAACAGTTAAGGCGCAAACCATCATCTGTGCGCCCAAAGGTTCCTGCGCCTCATCCTGAAGAAATTTCTTCAAGTGCAGAATATATTCCATCTCCTCCCCACGCTCCTATCCTACTCCGCGCCCCTCTACTCCTGCGCCTCCTCCTCCCACTCCTGATATGAGTATGGTTATTTCCCTTCTACAGCAGCTCCAGCAAGGCCAATCTCAAATAAACTCACAATTAGAGCTTCATACTTCAATGCTTACCCAGCAGACTGATGAGATTGATGAGATTGCTGCCATTAAGGGGGAGATAAAGCGCATAGATGCCAACATCAAGGACAAACACTTCCTGACCCCTCAACAGTGGAATGATGCTATTGATCAGATGAACGATTTATTCAAAGGTACTCTTGCTTCTCTTCACGAGCGAATTAGCGCTGGCATCCAACTCACCGATGGCCAAGATTTTATAAACGCTATAAAGGAAGTAGAGTTGAACATAGCGGGGGATATAAGGAAATTGTTTGAAATGGTGGCTGGAGATAGCCATAAGTTATTGAGCGTTGTTGATAAGCTCAACGAAGTTAAGGATGAGCTACAAATCCTGGGACTATCTGTATATGGCGCAGAACCAAATGATGAACCCAGCGCTGCTCCAATTGCTCCTGATGCACATGCGCCTGGATCTAATGCGCCCTCTTCCAGCTCTGCTCTTGCTCCTAGCGCGCCTGTTGACATTAACTCCCTGCTTTCAAAGATTGATGTCTTGAAGGAGTTAGTTGTCACTCACTTCAACGCTGCACACTCCAGCGCAAACAGGCGCTCAGATAGGATTTCCTCTGACATTGTTTCAGCGCAGGCTGCTATTGAAGCTAACTTTCAGAACGTTGCAGAAAACGTCGCTCAACAGCAAGCCATTACTCAACGCACCATTGATGAATATCAAAACATCAATGTTGGTCATTTGCGCTACCTCAGAGACGGCGTCACAGACACTCATGGTTTAGTGAACCGCGCCTATCAACTTTCCAAACAAATCCAGCGCTCCGTTTCTGAAATTGAAGAAGGTTTGAAGGAAGATGACGCGCCTCCTAATCCTTAGTTTTCTTTGAATGTAAGTTAGAATTTTTTTTGTTAGTAAATCCCTTTTGAAGATAGTGATTTTAGTGCTTACTTGTTTTAGCACATCTTTTGTCTTTGTTCTATTCGAAACTTGTAATTTGTAACTCTTACTTCCCAAGTTTTAATGAGAACAATGCATCACTTATTATCAAACCTTGTTCACTCAAACTCCTTGTTTGTAGAACAATGAATATTGTTTAAATTCATATGCATCATATTGAATTGTTTCATACTTTCATGCATTGAGTTTAAACTTGGTTTAAACACTTTTCAAAACTAAAATTCATACATCATTTTGAATCAGTTAAACTGTTATTTCTATCTTTCCATATGTAATGTGTTAACCTTATTGGAATAGATTAGAAATCTATATCTTGGACTAGTGTGTACATTAACTTGAGACATGATTTACCAATTTCATTCATTTGGACATGTTTTTATCAAGTATAATGTTTGTCCTTGATATAGTAGGTAATGGCATCAATCAAATAGGGGGAGATTGTTGGGTATGCCCACATATCTCAGTTTTAATGTAATAGGATTTATTAGATTTGATTGATCCATCACCTAAGCTTTATTTCATGGACTTTAGACCCACATGTAAGAAGTATTTATACTTTATTTTTTAAGATGTACATTGTTATAGAATAGGCTTAGAAATAGGGCAGAAGATCAAGATTCAAAGAAAAATCACTCAGTAAGTTTGAGCCGCGCATACGCGCCATGCGCCTCTCTTCATTTGCGCCATGCGCCCTTCATAGCACGCGCAAGGACTTATTACTAGCTATGCTATGCGCCTATGCGCCCCTTGCTTTAGCTCACATCATGTGCGCCTCTTGGCTCAAACGCGCCTCAAAGTGTTTATTCAACACTCAGTGATTTATTGAAGATTCAAAGACTTGAAGAGAATTCAAATTACGCCAATGATCCAACGGTGGTTAAAAGATGCATATAGGCCTAATCCGTTGACACGTGTCCATAACGGTCATATTTATGTTGAGTGTCAAAGTGACCATAATATATGCATGCTCCAATCAACGAGCGACAGCTCATCTTATCCACAAGGATTTCCAACGGCTAGTTTTTTTTTTTTTTGAAGTTCACTATAAATACCCCATAACTTCAACTTTTTGAAGAGGCTGAGTTTTTCTAAGATTATCAAGAAATTCTCTCTCTAGCATTTGTTGAAGATTTGAAGATTGCCTTAAAAATTTCCAGATTCTCAAGAACACCTTTATACCTTCATCCTTAGCCCAGATCTTCAAGCTATAACACTTTAGTTTCTTGTGCTCTCCATCTCAAAGATCTAAAGAGCCTTGATACTAAGAACACACACGCACCTCTTTAAGATTGATCATTTAGATTCTTCTTTAAGAGATACACCGGTTATTGTTTTGGATTTGTTCTTTCATAGTAATAGATCTTGAGTTAGTGTATAAGCTCAAACATTGTAATTTGTAACACTTCTCATTATATAAGATCTCCATTAGAAATCCAAGACTAACCATCTTGGTAGAGGACGTAGATCTTTCATTGATCGAACCTCTCCAAATAGCTTGTGTTATTATCTTGTCATTTTCTTTCAAGTTATTATCTTCACTCACTATTTGCTTGTTTACTCATTGTAGATTGATTGAACTGAATTGTGTTGTGTTTGTTATATCATTTGCCTTAGTTCCTTATTTCACTCACTTTGAGCCAAAATACTTAGTGTGTGTGTTGCGCTCCCTTTATCACTTTGCGCCTATTTTCATTACTAAATTCCGCTGTGCATTTCACTCACTTAGGCACATTTCATTACGCTTACTTGATAAAGTGCGCATTTGCTATTGAGTTTATCAAGGGTACGAAAAGAATTTTAAAACATCTATTCACCCCCCCCCCCTCTAGCTATTTTTTCATACCCTTGTTGCCCTTTGGGACCAACAGCTTCAAACCCTCTTTAGCCGATCCCTCTCTCTTTATTCTCTCCACTCCTTCCCCCCTTTATCTCCTTATGTATGTTGATGACATTATTGTCACAGGTCCCTCCACCTCCGCCCTCACCTCGTTCATTACCAGTATTTCCACTCGTTTCTCTCTAAAAGACCTCGGTCCTCTGTCCTACTTTTTGGGTGTCGAAGTCACCCCCAACCGAGATGGTAGTCTCCTGTCCCAAACCAAATATATTCATGACCTCCTCACTCGTCATAAGATGCATGATTCCAAACCGCTTCCTACCCCCATGGCAGTCTCTCCTCCCCTAACTACATCCACTTCCACACCAGCTGTTGATCCTACCGCCTACCGTGCCCTTGTTGGTGGCCTCCAATATCTTTCTTTCACCCGCCCCGATATTGCCTTTTCGGTTAATAAACTTGCTCAATTTATGCAAAACCCTCAACATACTCACTGGGGGGCTCTCAAACGCATTCTTCGTTATCTTCACGGTTCCATGCATTTGGGATTACAGATCTTCTCCTCCTCCCCCCGACCTTGCATGCATTTTGTGATGCTGATTGGACCGGTGAAAAATCGGATTATGTCTCAACCTCGAGGTCCTTGGTTTACTATAGTCGCAATCCTGTTGCTTGGTCCTCTCGAAAACAACGATCTCTGGCTCGCTCTTCCACTGAGGCAGAGTTTCGTGCCGTCGCTGATATCACTGCAGAGATAACCTGGGTACGCAACCTCCTTACTTAACTTGGGTTCTCTCCGCCTCACACACCTGTTATTTATTGTGACAACCTTGGTGCTACAACATACTCTGCCAATCCGGTCTTCCACTCACGAATGAAGCATGTTGCTCTCTCATTTCACTTTGTGCGCGTGCAGGTTCAGTCTGGTACGCTTCGTGCTCAACACATTTCTGGGTCTGACCAACTTGCCGATGTTCTTACCAAATCGTTGCCACGCCTACGCTTCCATCAACTTATTTCCAAGATTGGCCTTCTCTACCCCGTCCATCTTACGGGGGCGTATGAAGGAATCCACGGGTCATGCCCGACCCATGGTTAAAACCCTACCCGCGGCTTCATAACCTAGCCGCCTCTAGGGTTTTGTGTTTTACTCTTCCCTAGTTTACTCTTGTCAAATAATTGTATAGATCACTATTGTATTTAGATCAGGAAACTAGCATCTTGTTCATAGTTAGGACTCTCTCATTGTACTATATATATTATCATCATTGTGAATAAAAGTTAAGCCTTGCATTTCTCACAGTAAAACTTGTAAACAGAGCAAATACATGGTTGTTGTTATTGGACTTAAAATAATGAGAAGGCTGCCTAACTACCGTTGGAGTTATAGAGTTAATGAAGGAACTTTCAAAAAGCATGGACAAAATTTGAACACAAAATCTACTATACTTTGTAAGACTTAAATGAAAATGGTATGATCCAAACGCAAAAGATTATTATGACTATGATGATGGTCAGGGGCGGGTGCAAGTGCACCTGCTCAACTTTCATTTATAAGAAGAAGAAAAAATTGTATTCAGAATATATAATAACAGTGCACCTGGTGAACAAAATTTTATATATCTCAGGTGGTTGAAAGGCAAGTTTGTGTACAAAAAGGTAGTGGGTTCAAACCGCACTATCTTCTTTTCTTCTCTTCTATTTTTAAATAGTTTTTTCCTTCTCATTTCAATAATGGTTAGAACTTATACACAAAATTCTTATCTTTTGATTCTCTTCCTTTTTTCATTTATAATTGATTATTTTACTTTAATTGTTGAGAAATAAATTTAAAAAATTAGTGTAATTGTGCACCCGGTGAGTAAAAATTCTAAATCCGCCACAAATGATGATGATGGTTCCATTCTTGTTTGGTCGGAAGCATAAGACATTGAAGGGACGTAAAAGTGGTTAACATATTTTCATTTTACTTCAGTTTATAATTTTCAATTATATTCCTTGAAGTAAGGTTTTATGCCCTTCTCTTTGTACTATTCTGTTTTTTTTTTTTTTTTTTTGTTGATTAATAAATTTAGAAGGCACCTTTTCATTTTTTTTAGAAAATAAGAAAATTTGTATTTTTGAATAAAAAGAAATACTGTACTATTTATTTTAACACGAATAAATAAAGTATTCTAAAAGTATTCAGATTGATGTTAATGTAGTTAAGCTCAGTACGCACCCGGCCTAAAGCAAGCATGTGGATTGTGTATGCTATTTGCATATATCTACACAATATTTTATACTCCCTCCGTCCCCAGGGTATATATATGTCCACATTTTCTTTTTAGTTCATCCCAGAGTATATGTCCACTTCCAAAAATGGCAAAAAAAATTAACTATTTCTCCCACTCATTCTCTCTCTTACTTTACTTTTATACTCACAACACCAATCAACTTATTATTTTCTCTCACTCATTTTCTCTTTTACTTTACTTTTACACTCACAACACTTACATCACTTTCACCATTTCTTAATCTCCGTGTAAATGAGAGGGTTGACATATACTCTGGACGGATGGGAGTGTATAAGGTAATGATTTGACGAGTGTATAGGTGCATTAACCATGAGAAGAGAAGTGACGATCTAGGTACAATTCTAGCCATCTTAAAAAATGAATTTTTATTTATTTTCATACAATATTAACAACCTTTTTTTTTTTTTTTGGTACAATATTAACAACCTGTGGACTTGGAATTGCTGCCAACATTCTTGATTTAACCATTTTTTTATTTAATGATTGATATAAATTTCTCTTAGCGTAGCGACTAGCGTGAGTTCCACCAACATTAAATTGATTTGGGAATTTCTATTTGCACAACCTTTTTTCTATATACACAATTTTTTCTTGTTTTTAGTGCATTTTAATTAATGCTTTTAGTTTCCCATAACAGTGTTTACTCGGTCTCTCCTCCCATGTGGTGTTAGATTCCGTGCTCCTAGACTAGTACTAAGTATTTTATTTTTTATTTTTTTAAAAGAAAAAAACTACTAGCACGTCTAACTTCTTTCTCTTTTTTTTTATTAATATATTTTCTTTTGTATTGACAAGATTTTGAAAAATTAGTTTCTCCCTAAATTTTAAAAAGTCATATTTTTCAAGTTGTTATTAAATGTTCACCAAATGTTTGCAAGTAATAAAAAGTAGACGTTCTGTAATTTATAGATAAATTAGTTTCTAGTGGTGTAAGCGGTTCAGTCCAGACCGTGGTTCGAGACCGAACCAAACCAAACCAAATGGTTTGGTTCCGTCCCACACCAATGGGCACTTTTGGTCAAACCTACTTGAACTTTGACTAACATTTTATGCTAAATAATTTATCTCCATAAAAATTTAAAAATAGTTATTGTTAATGTTTCTATTACTAATTTAGTAATTTTTTATTTTTTTATGGAGATTAATAATTTAGCATAAAATGTTAGTCAAATTTTAAGTTTATTTGACTAAAAGTGCCCGTTGGTATAAGACAGAGGGAGTATAAAACATAGAGATTTGCAAATGTCTTTAAAAATAAAATTTGAACATTCATAGACAAAAATAGTAACTTACTTACCATACGAATTTTTTGTTAATCGTAATAGAGTAGCATAAGCTATTAAATCACCATAATATTATTTTTTTACCTTTTTTTATGTGTATATCACTTCTTTTTTAAACTTTCTTTTTCCTATTTAAGTGGTTATCTAGATCAAATGCACTTATACTGTATGTACATTTCTTTATTTTTTAACTTAAGTTTATTCATGAAGAGACTAGTTTAACAACTATAGGGGACAATACAATTATTACCTCTCTCAAAAAAGATGAAAAAGTCTCGTAAAAACCAACAATGACGCATTAAGTACTCAGCTTTTCACAATTAATTGATTGTTTAGTACTTTTAGGTAGTTTGCACACTTTTTTTAATAAAAAAAAAGTGTGCAAATAGTAGTAGAACCCAATTGATTTTGACCGTCTCTCAAAACAGAAAGGCATGGCATAAATTTCAGCAGCTAAAGCCAGAAATATGTACTCTAGCAGCTAATTATTCTGACAAAGATTAACTAGCCATTATCTTACTTTATTACTCCTCTGATCCAAAATAACTGTCGTTTTTGGTCAATCAGATGTAACTTTGACCAATAATTTAAATAAAAAATAATGATGCTATAATAAAAAATAAAAAAAAATTATCATTGTATTATAATTAATAATATTTTTAATAACAATTTTTAGATTTTTATTGAGATCATTATCTTTAGTTTAAATTTATTGGTCAAACTTAAAATCCTTTTGCATAAAGATCTATAAATATAAATGTAGTCCTGGATCAAATATTCAAAAGTGTGAGGTTAGCCCTTATTTTCGTGTTAGTTTTTACTCTATTATCCTATTTTCTCTGTCTCACACACACAACCCATTTCTTTACAAATGGATGATACTAAAATTAGGACATACACACATTCATTCATTTTCAATCATTCCAACAAAAACGGCCTCTCTAACGCTTGGCCTCAAGATTTTCCCTTTAAAAGAATATTACAAGTAACTTCAAGAAATTAAACTCGTACATTCTCTACTTCTAAAATATATCTGAATTTGGTTCGTAGATTAATTGCGAATAACATTTGTTTTCAAGATTCAAGAAGGAAGAAGAGAAAGAAAAAAAAAAGAAAGATGGCTTTCTGTGGTACTCAACAGAAATGCAAAGCTTGTGATAAGACTGTCCATTTCATTGAAATGATATCAGCTGATGGAGTTCCTTATCATAAGACATGCTTCAGGTGCAGTCAATGCAATGGCAAACTTGCGGTAAATCCCTCGCCCTTGTCGTAATCTTTTTATATATATATATATATATATATATATATATATTATATTTTTTTTTCTAAAGAGAATACTTTTATTAGCAAACAATTCACTAGAGAAAAAGGTAAAATAATAATGATAAATATAATTGTTAAATGCATATGTGCGTAGATGAGCAACTACTCCTGCCTGGAAGGATTGCTATATTGCAAGCCTCACTTTGAGCAAATCTCAAAGGAGATCGGAAATGTCTCCAGGAAACTCCCATCATGTAAGTTTTGGTTTTCCTTCAAAATATCAATTACTTGACATTTCGATATTCAGTCGTAAATTCCTTTCTTTTTTCTTCTTAAACTAACTGGTTTGTTTTACAATGATCATCAGCCGGAAAGTCAGGTGAATTGGTATGACACTTTCTCTCAACAATCTTCCCTTCCTTTTTCTTCAAGTTAGCTTCTTACCGCAAATTTAAAAAAATCGCGATTATATGCAAAAAAAAAAATCCTTTCTTAATCAATTTACAGGCAAGGACTCCAAGCAAAGTCTCTTCAATGTTCTCTGGCACCCAAGACAAATGCGCCGTTTGTAAAAAAACAGTTTACCCACTCGAGAAGGTTTGTATTAATCATATTTAATCTTGCTCTAATATATATGTTTCATGGAACCCACGTATATAATGAGAGCTCTTACAGCACCAGACTGTCATTTATTATTTCATCTGATAATAAGTACGACGTCTTGTGTAGATAACCGTGGAGGGTGACTTCTACCACAAGTCATGTTTCAGGTGCAATCATGGAGGGTGCAATCTTACAACCTCGTCCTACGCTGCTTTAGATGGGATTCTCTATTGCAAGCCTCATTTCTCTCAGTTGTTCAAAGAGAAAGGCAGCTACAATCACCTCACCAAGACTGCGTCTTTGAAGAAAAATGGCTCAATTCTTCCAGAAGAACAAGAAAATGTAGATGCGGAGCCAGAAGCACAACCAGAGGATGTAGAAGAGACAAAAGAGACATAGTAATATGCATTCGATTGATCTTACTCATGCTCTAATTAATTTTAATTAGGGTTTGCGGGCCTCAACCACTCTACGGGAGGCCTTGATTTTAGAGAAAGAAAGAAAAAGGTTAACGGATGATCTAGTTTTGATTTCCAAGCATTTAGTTTTGTTGTTTGTTTTGTATTTTCAAGCGAATTGATTAACGTAAAGAGAAATTGTTTGTTTTTTTTCTTCCAGATTTGCTGTAGTTTCCATACATTGTGGTGTAAGAAAGATTAATGGACCGGATCCACCTTTGTAGTTGAATTTAATACTTTGATCATCCAAATTTTTTACTTCCTCCATCCCTAAATGTCAATATTTTTTACTATTTTTTTTCACTGGTTGTTTTATAATTGCAAAAAAATAAAAAAATAAATGAAAAATAAATAAAATTTGTTTAGACAGTTGATAAGAAAAATGTTTATGCATCTTGGCCATTTAATTATCTAAAAGATAAATACTCCCTCTGTCCCAGAATGATAGTCTTCCTATTTTCATGGGTTTTACGAATGAACTTTGAGTAATAATTAAGGCTACTTTTAATTATTCTAATGAAATTTTTGAAATTGTTCTTGATACACCATTATAAATACTATTAATATCAATTTTTATATTCACATTAACATAATTATAAGTAGCATTTATAACTGCTCAAAGTTCCCTCGTAGTAACAACGAAAAAAGGTGGACTATCTTTCTGGGACGGAGGGAGTATTATTTACAGAACTTTCCCTAATTGGAAATTAGACGTTCACATCAAAGCCATCTTCCCTTGCCTTCAATGGAATTTGTATTGTTAAACTTGATTTGTGAATCTAAAAATGGAGAAAATGAAAACTAAAACTAGCAACCACTTTCTGAAAAAAAGTTTCATCAATGCAAACTTGATCTAACTTTTTATGTTATACTCCGTCCCAAAATATTCTTCTCATTTGTCATTTTTCCTCGTCCCAAAAAGTTCTTCCCATTTCTACAATTTAATACCGTCAATCGCGACAACATAGGGCATATTCAGAATTGGGTCAAGGATATTGATTCCTCAGTATGGGGTACTCTCTAAACTCTAAAATTTACATACCGCTATATTGCTTTCAAAATGATTTCCAAAATACCTAAAACAACCGTTTTTCGTGTTTTCGGAGTCGAACTACGTTTGGTCTGATTCCTTTCCGGTGGAGACGTAGGCAGCTTTATAGCATGACCATACCCAAAGTTCTAAATGGTGTCTTTTCTATCGACGACGTAACTTCCATAAGTATCGTCGCCGAGGGGCTCTGTAGACACCCCATTTTGAACTCACATTTATGATTACACTACTCTCGTGTCTCGCCTTTGTGATTGGATGAAAACTCGTTAGTTTTGTCATGTTTTGTTAAGTTTCTAACTGACTCCGTTAGTCAGGGGTTAAACTGAACAACAGAACTATAGACAAGGGCAAAATAGTACTTTTGTACTGGATGCCTCGTACGAGACATTGGATGTCTCGTACGAGACATCTCCCCTGTCTGCGGGTTTAATCAGTTTCCTCCTCCGTTTCGATCTCTTTCTTGGCCAAATCTCTTCTAATCCGGGTGATATCAATTAGGAAACTTCCTGGAGGTTTCCTATTGATCTCCTTACCTAATTCAACCTCTCTACTTGCTCCCCAAGTTTCCTAAACTCATAAATACAAGGGTTCTCACCCTTGTATTCCTGAATCGCCATTTAATCACTAATCACCTCTAAATCAACCTCTAATCAGTCCTTCTCTCTCTAATCCCATTTTTACTCCTCCCACACACCAAAACACCACCAAAAACTCATATTTTCTAGCCAAAGTCATCACAAATCTCTTGGATCATCAAGGCCTTAGTCAAGGCCATCAATTGGAATCTCAAGAACGCTTTAGGTAAACTCCTACGCTTTTAATCTCTACTTCTCATCTCATTCTTTGTTTTAAAGTAGTGTAATCACATCAAAAGGATCAACCTAGAGCCTCTCCAATCTATGGAGATGGTCTCGAAGCACATGATCCGACATTCCTATAATTAAGAAATTAATTATTAACTTTATTTGTTTTAATTGTTTATTTGTTATTTGATTAAAAACACTTAAGAAAGACCAATCCTAGATTGGGTGGATTGGGTGCTCCTTGACCTTCCCAATCCATAACTTAACCCCCGAACTCAAGAATCTCACGGTCCGTGTTCTGTTCAACAACATGGTGGCGACTCTCAAATCAAAAAGGCGAGCGGGTACCTCCTCGGGTGCAAACATAGTCGATTCCTTCCTCTTGCCTGTAGCCTTGTGAAACCAATCTTGCTTTGTTTCTTGTGATGGTTCCATTCTCGTCCATCTTGTTTCTGAACACCCACTTTGTACCAATCACTCATTGATCATTAAGTCTTGGAACGAGAGTCCAAACCTTACATCGTTCAAACTGATTGAGTTCTTCTTGCATTACAACAACCCAATTAGGATCTTAGAGCGCTTCATCAGCCTTCTTCAGTTCAATTTGAGAGATAAATGCAGTGTAAGCATCAAAATTAGTAGCTCTCCTTGTATGAACTCCAACATGAAGATCACCAGTGATATTTGTGATTGGGTGATCTCTAACTTCATGAATCTCAGGAGGTAAGTTAGGTTGAGTTGTAGAAACATGAAGGTCTTCAATTGGCACATCTTCACCAGCATCAAAATCATTAAAGTTAGGAGGTTGAACTGGTTCAGAATTGAAAGAGTGAGTGACACCAGGCGCAGAATTAGAATGATGCGCATTAGACGAATCTCCAAGCGCATTGTACGGTGCAACTGAAGCTTCACTAGGTGCGCTATTGACAAAGCTTTGCGCAACTGGTGTAGATGGATTTCCTTGAGTTGATGCATTCTGATCTTGTATATGTGCAGTAGGAATGTACGCACCTGTCTCAACAGACTCAATAGAATCATCAGCAGCATTTGGAGCCAAATGTGGTTCAAGGAGAGAATGTTCATCAAATGTAACATGTACAGATTCAACTATCACTAAAGTAGATCTATTGAAAACGCGAAAAGCTTTATAATGTTTAGCAGACCCAACAAAAATACCTTCGTCTACTTTGGCATCGAATTTACATCTATGTTCTTTTCCGTTATAGAGGATATAGCATTTGCAACCAAAATTTTTGAAGAATGCAATGTTGGGAGTTCTACCACGCCAAAGTTCATAAGGGGTCTTGTTGTGGCGTTTGTTGATGAGTGAGCGATTTTGAGTAAAGCATGCTGTGTTGATAGCTTCTTCCCAAAAGTACTTAGGCAGTTTTGCTTCAGCTATCATCGTCTTCCCTGCTTCTATCAACGTTCTGTTTTTCCTTTCCACAACACTATTTTGTTGAGGAACTCCAGTTGTTGAGAAATTGTGATCTATCACATGATCGTCGTAGTATCGAGCAACACTGTTCTTAAATTCTGTTCCAATGTCAGATCGAACACTAACGATGTCATCTTATTTTTGGGTTTGGAGCAGTCTGAATAGAGTGGTGAGAATGTCATAGCAATTGTCTTTAGAAATCATCATTTCCACCCACGTATATCTTGAATAATCCTCCAACACAACTACAGTATATTTGTTTCCTCTAATGCTTGCAGGGGTGACTGGTCCAAAGAGATCAATGTGCAGCAGTTGCAAACATCTTGAAGTTGAGGGATTTGTCTTGCTGGAGAAAGACTGCTTTGATTGTTTGCCAAGTTAACACGCAGCGCACTTGTTGTCATGATGATCAGCAACCTTGGAAAGTCCTTTGACAAGATTATCCCTGCTGAGTTTTGATAGATATTTGAAGTTCAAGTGACTCAAGCGCTTGTGCCATAGCCAACTATTTTCGCTCACACTTTTAGCTACAAAACAAAGATTAGTACTAGAGTTCATACTATGGAAATCAATTATATAAATATTTGTCTTACGATATCCCGTGAGTGGTATAGCTCTGGTTTTGCCATTCTTGATAAGACATTGCGTTGAAGTAAAATGGCATTCTAATCCTTTATCGCAAAATTGAGATATGGATAATAAGTTGTGCTTGAGTCCTTCCACGAGAGAGACTCTTTCAATGCACACTTTGTCTTTCTTGAGCTTTTCATATGCAATAACTTGACCGTTGTTATTATCACCAAATATTACTGAGGGACCTCTTTCTTCATGAACTTCTTCAAGTAAGGATTCATCTCCAGTCATGTGTCGTGAGCACCCAATGTCTAGAATCCATTCATACCTTCTAGCTTTTAAAGATCCAGCCATAAAGCAAAGAACCTGAAATATAGACATTTAAGCAGGTCCCCTTTATTCCTTTTTGGGTCCTAGAGTTAGCAACTTTTGACGACCTACTCTTGCTTGACCTTTGGATTTTTAAGTCCTTTGGCATTGGGAGTGAATCTCAAAAGGCATTCCACGGCTTTGTGTCCAGAACAATCACAAATAGAACAATGATGAAAACCACCAATCACGTGAGTTTTCACAAACTCCTTACTTTTCTTAGGGATAGCATTCTTCTTTGGGTCAGATGAAGTTGCCTTAACAAAATTTTTCTTTTGAAATTTTGGTGCGCTTTTTGTAGGAGTGCGCATAGGGCTAGGAGGCGCATGGCGTTGATCCGCATGGCTCCTAGGCGCGTAATGTTCGCTCGTAGAAGGAGCGCGCCTTGTTTCAAGAATTATTTTACTAGAAGAAGATTCATAAGTAGCTACTTCCTTCTCTTTAGCTTTCCCAAATTGTTTCGTTGGGTAGAAATAATGGAATGTTTGTCTCTTGACTGGTTCCTGTCTTTTACCCATTAAAATAGAATGTT
This sequence comes from Campanula takesimana, assembly GCA_026119855.1. Classification (NCBI taxonomy): domain Eukaryota; kingdom Viridiplantae; phylum Streptophyta; class Magnoliopsida; order Asterales; family Campanulaceae; genus Campanula; species Campanula takesimana. The sequence goes on from JAOWBW010000139.1 coordinate 1,280,429, forward strand.
TTTTCTTGGGAATTTCACAAGTTTACTGAGGTGTAAATTCAATTTCTCTTTCAGCGCAGACCTCACACTTATAGTTGTCACTAGTTGAAGTGAATCCCAAGCCGCTTTTATCACCACTGGCTTTTTGGGATTCAAAGATACTATCCATAGTGACACGAGAATTGGACCACTCATTTTTAATCTTTTTTAAGATCAGTAATTTGAGCAACCAATTCATCGTTTTGAACTTTAAGTATAGAGTTCTGTTCTGTTAGATAGGTGTTTTTAACAGTAAGAGGAGTCATGCTCTTTATCTGCTCCTTAAGGAGGGTGAGTTCAGATTTTAGAAGAGATTTCTCGGACTTAAGCTGGGAAATTCATCACATGATAGTGCTAAAACTTCCTTCATATCACTAAATCGACTGATTACCTTTTCAGCCTCTTTGAACAACTTTTCTTGCTTTTCAATGTCCTCATCATGATTGATTTTTGGAATTGGTTCAACTTGTGGTCTGATGTAGTTGCCTTTTCTGAGCTTGCTTCTTGCGCTCAGATCACATCTAGCAAATAACAATCCACCATCGCTTTGAGCTGGAGTAAGACATCATTGTTCAATGAGCTCGTTGATGGTTGGTCCTTTCTTCTTTTACACCTCTTGAAAACCTGCAGATTTCTTGATAGGTTTATTCAAGACATTCATATCAGGAACATCTTTGGAGTAGTCATCATCTGAATCATAAGCATTGACTTCATCATCCTTTGCCACCAAGCACACGAGTCCATCATCAGAATCTACATCGTTTTCTTCCGAGTCTGTTTCAATCCATGTATTGTGCTCAGTTGATGGAGATTCTTATTCAACAACCATTCCTTTATGGCGATTGAATTTGTGAGTGTGGTTGCTCTTTTTCTGCATGTACTCGAACTTGGGAATTGGGCAGCTCGATGCAAAATGTCCTGGCTTCCTGCAATTAAAACAAACAAGATCTTCTTTTCTTTTGGAATCACTGCTCCTTGTAAACTTTGGAGGAGCTCTGCTTGTAGATCCTTGTGCTTTGATGAAGGAGCTGGGTTTTGAGAATTTTCTGAACTTCTGGAATCTCTTCACAAATAAAGCGAAGTCTTCATCATCCATATCCAATAACTCAGAAGTAGAAATTTTGGGGTCAGAACTTTTCTGTACATGAACTGGCGGAGGTTCTTCTTCTCTTTGCGCCACCATAGCAACGGAATTAGATTTTCCTTCAGTTTCACTTATACGCTGAAGTTTGAGTTCATAAACTTTGAGATTTACGTAAAGGTTTCTGAGTGTCCAAACATCTAAAGTTCCAGCGTCTTCAAGAGCGCAAGATTTATGCAGATATCTTGATCCAAAAGCAGCGAGAAAATTAACATTCAATTCTTTATTTGAGAACTTCTTTCCAAGTGGAATACAGAGATTAATGATTTCACAAAATCGTTCATAAGTCTGTCTTAAAGATTCACCGGGGAGTTGAGAGAAATTGTTGAATCTCTTTTGAACTTCGTATCGCTTGTTCTCCTTGCAAACAGTATCTCCTTCTATATGCTCTTCAACAGTATCCCATAATTCATTGGTTGTAGCACAATGCATGACTTGTTGTTTCATAGCTGTGCTTAGAGTGCTTAGAAGAATGTTTCTTGTTTTCCCATCATTTGCAACTCTTCTGATTTCTTATCCAGTCCATTCTTCCTTTGGTTTCTTGATAGAAGGTTGAGCAGCGTTGGTGCGTGGGTTAGGATTCGCTTTCATTGGGATGTAAGGTCCATAAACCACGGTGTCATGAAGCCTTTCATCGATTGAGGTGAGATGGGTCAGAATGCTGAATTTCCACACGTCGAAATGATCTTCATAAAAGACTAGAACATGTGTGTAGTTAGCAGTTGCCGAAGGTTTTTATTTTGCCATATCGAATCGGCACCCAAGCTGTTAAGCTTGAAAAACAAAAACGTTTTATATAGGTGTAAGCTCTGATACCACTTGTTGGTCCTAAAGGGGCAACAAGGGTATGAAAAATGCTAGAGGGGGGGGGTGAATAGCGTTTTAAAATTCTTTTCAAACACTTTTTCAAATCAATGGCAAATGCGCACAACTTTTAATTTGGCTAAGTATAGCGCGCAGCAAGAGTGTGAAATGCACGGCGGAAAATTTAAAGCAATCACTTATGCGCAGGTCTATGCGCAGAAGTGTAAATACACACGCACTAAGTTTTAGTTTAAAGAGTGGCTCAAAATGGAACTAAGGCAGAAAGCACACAAACACTATGCAAACAGTGCAAGACAATCTACAAAGATCAAACAAAGCAATATATCAGAAAAGCTTAAATGTAGAATGAAAAGCACACAAAATAGACAAGCTATTTGGAGAGGTTCGATCGGGAAAAGATCTACGTCCTCTACCAAGATGGTTAGTCTTGGATTTCTAATGGAGATCTTATTATGAGAGAGTGTTACAAGTTACAACGATTGAGAACAAACTAACTCAAAGATCTATAATCTATGAAAGAACAAATCCTAGACAATAACCGGTGTATCTCTAGAAGTATGATCGATGAGATCGGAACTTCAAGAGGTGTGTGTGTGTTAAAAATCTGGGCTCTTTAAATCTAAGAGATGGAGAGCACAAGATTCTGGTGTTACAAGGCTTTAGGATCTGGGCTTGGTAAAGTATGAAGGTATAAAGGTTGTTCTTGAGAATTCTGGAAATGAGCAAGCAATCTTCAAATCTTCAAAGTTTCTTTCAGAGAGAAAAACACAAGCCGCTTGGAAAATGAGGAAGAGCGGGCTATTTATAGTGGAGCTTCAAAAACTAGCCGTTGGAGCTCTGAGTAAGGACGATGTGCTGGCACAATGTGATTGGTGCGCAGGTGTCCTTTATAGCCGTTGGAGACAGAGCAAGTGGACAAACTTCAAACTTCTTCTAGAAGGGTGACATCTGTCTTCTTTTTGAATTTCAAACATGAGGTGCGTGTCCATCTACGTGTATGCTGAGTGTGCTTGTTTTGTCGTATGTACACATCAGCACTTTGGCTCATTCCAAAAAGCGTACCTTGACTTGATGCTTTCCAAGCTTGGAGAATATGAGATCAGGTGACTAAGGCAAATTTGCGTGCGTATGGAGACCATGCGCATTGAGTGCGCAGATGGGTGATGCGCATGAAGGTCATACGCATCACACTTAGTCATTTGCAAGTGAGTCCTCAAATTCAAAGTAAAAGCCCTAACCACTAAGCCTAGTCTATAAGAAGGACTTAGCTAAAAATTGAAGTTATAAAACTTCTTACATATGGTCCTAAAGTCCTTAAAATAAACTTTGGTGATGGTATCAATCAATTCTAACATAAGTGGGAGGGTTAAGTAATAAGCATACCCAACAGTTACATTTGAAAAAAAAAGAGTGGTACATTCTTTTATAAAAAGTGGTACATTTTTAATTCACGTATATAATCGTTTGCCTTTCAATTGTTACTTTCTCAATAAAAATTGTTACATTTCAGCAAAGTTGTGTGGTACATTGTTGAAAAAAATGTGTTACATTTGTATAAAAAATTGTTACTATCTTTAATAAAAAGTGTTACTTTTGTTGGCGAGCAAAAAAAGGGAGGGAAAAAAAATTGTGGGGCAAAAAAAAAAGTTCGACTCAGCTTGACGGCTCGAATGGAGCCGTCGCACGCCGTGCGGCGGCCGCACAAAATACCGGCTCATATGTTGTATACTCCTTTTGTCCCAAAATGATAGTCCTATAATATTTAATTATATGAAAATACTTTATTTATATTCCCAATTTAATTATTTTACCAAAAAATATTGGGAAAACTCCGTTTTGGTCCATTGTACTTTAGCGCGTGTTTCGCTTTTACCATCGAACTTTATTTTTTTTAATTTTTACCATCGTACTACAAACAATGGTGTCATTCCATACCAAATTTGGGTGTAAAATGACACCATTGTTTGTAGTACGATGGTAAAATTGAAACAAATTTGGGTCTAAATTATCGAATTTGGTATAAAATGACACCATTGTTTGTAGTATGATGGTAAAAATGAAAAAAATAAAGTTTGATGGTAAAAGTGACACACGATCCAAAGTACGATGGACAAAAACAGAGTTCACCCAAAAATATTTAATTATGCTAATAGTGGTAGTGGATGGTGGTGAGATGGTGGTTTGACCCCTCTAGATCAAATCTGAACCGCGAGATCGAACCACAAGACCACACAGCCACACCGCATATACTAACCAGAAATTGTATATTAAGTCATATTTATCATTGAATTATTAAAAATCTTACATTGTGGTTTGGTTTAAAAAAAAAACACCAGATGTCGCTTGAGTTGAGCAAGAGCTCTTTGGCATCTATTGTTGAAGTCTAAGCCATAGTCTGAATCGTGGTATGAACAATAGTCTTGGTTTGAAACACGAACCAAGGTCTGAACCACATTCTAAACCATGGTTTGAAACCGCGATCTGAACCAAACCGAGTCAAACCATTGCAGTTTGATTTTACTCAGTTTAAAATTCTTTCATGGTTCTGTTCGGCCTGAGAATTTCCTAAACCGATGACTAGTGGTTCGTTTTCTAAATTTCACAGACCAAACCAAACCGAACCATTTACACCCTTAGGCTCCGTTTGTTTGGAGGAAAACATTTTCCGGAAAATGTTTTCTTCATTTTCCGAAAAATGTTTTCATCATTTTCCGGTGTTTGTTAAGCACCGAAAAATGGGGAAAATGTTTTCCGAAAAATGGTTTTCCCCCTTTTCTAAGTAAAACAACTTCCTTACCTCCACCTAAGAAAATTATTTTCCGGAAAAATGGTTTTCCCACCTCCGCCTCGCCCCTTTCCCACACCACCCATCCGACCCCCACCCTCACCCCCACCCCTACCCCCCACCCACATCACCCCCCTCCCCTCCCCCACAAAAAAAATAGTACTATTATTTTACTCTTACTATAATTATTTCTAACAATTCTCACAGTCCCCGCTCCCTGCCCCCACTACCCTATCACTCACCACCCACCCACCCAATCCACCCCCTCCCCCCAAAAAAAACTTTTTTCAACTCATATTAAAATTATTTTTGAACACCTCCCCTACCCTCACCACCCACTCACCCACCCACCTCCACCCCCACCCTACCCCACCATCCACCCACCCCTAAAAACACACACACTTTCTTTCCACTCACATTAAAATTATTTTTTAACACCTCCCCTACCCCCACCCCCATTCAATTTTTTTCTCATATGAAAATATTTTCGGAAAATATTTTCCTTAGATTTACCAAACAACCAAAAACATGTTTATGTCATTTTCCAAAAACGTTTTCATTTTCCGGAAAACATTTTCCAGGAAATCATTTTTTTCGAAAGTTGTTTTCCGCGAAACAATTGAGCCTTAGATAAGATGGTGTTTTTTGGTAGGTGTAGTGATGGTGGTATAAGTAGTGACGATGGTATAATGATGGTGGTGTCGTTGTTGGTGGCGGTTGTGTTGTAATGGTAGTAGGATGGTATAATGATGGTGGTGTCATTATTAATTATTAATGAGTATTATCAATTTTTTTGTAATAAGACTTTCAATCATTATTATTTTATTATAATTATTTATTTATTATTATTAATCATTATAATTTTTAATATTAGATATTCCATTATTTTCATTATTATTACTAGATTTATTTTGTTTTAAAATATAAGTATTATTTTTACGTATACTAAATGATCAGTAATAGTATTGATAATAATAGTTTGTTTTTAAAAAAGAAAAGATATACAATAATGAAGTGTCAACCATTCATCAAAAGATTCACATGGATCATTAAAAAATAAAAAAATAAAACTTCTACTTAATCTTGACCGTCTATCTCATTAAATATCAATGGCTCACCATTTTGCCAACCCACTAACTCATTACACACCATTCACTCTCTTAAAAGATCAACTCTAATCATATTTCCAAAGACTACAAGGCCATAATTCAATTTTTTTTCAAACAATAATTTAATTATTTAATCAATGTTTTATATTTAGTTATTATTTAATACAAAGTTTAATATTAACCACACATTTCATTTTTTGTGCTAAAACTAAGAGGAAGGCAAATATTGATCAAGAACACACAAAAAAAAAAAAAAAAAAAAAAACTTAAATTTTTTTCCAAATAAATAAATCTGAATATAGTATGAATTTAGATAATAAAAATAAAAATGTTAAAATTTGGTTGAGTAATAATTTCAAAAATGAGAGATTGTAAATTTTTTTATGGAGGATTTGGAAAGAACATGGAAAGAAGAGCTCATTAATTAAGTTGTCTAGATTTGAATTTCAAATTAAAAAAAAATAAAAAAAATAGGCTTTCAAATTTTTATTTTAGAAAGATTTTCCTATGAGGTCTATCTAAAACACTTGGCACTATAGTATTTGTAGTGTATAGAAAGATTCTATACACTTAGTGTAAATGTAGCATTTTCCATAAATTTTACATATATAATGACTAGTGCAAAAACTATTGTAATAAAAATATCTAGGAACAAAGTTCTTTTCTAAAGGACAATCATTTGGGGATAAGAAAGCCTCAAAAACGAAAATTCATTTAGTGGCGGAGGGATTACAAAACAAGAACCAACAACACTGATTCAACATCTCAAACTATTTATTTTCAACTAAGATACACTTTACAGAAAAATATAAGGATTTGATCATCAACAATTCAACATAGAACCACTAAACTCAGCTAGAAATTGAAGGAGCTAAGGAAGAACATAATTAAATGTAGGGAAATTTGCAATTTGGTTCCTGACATTTACAAACTTTTGCAATGTTGCTCCCAACATTTTTTTTTCGCCAATTAGTTCCCAACATTTACATTTTTTTGCAATGTGGCTATAAAAGTAAGGCCAAAATATGTTTAGCCCCCCAAAGTATCCACCCATTCCCACTTTGGTACCCAAACCCAATTTTATCCCAAAGCGACCCTCTAATTTGCCATTTCTCCCAGTTTGACCTATAACCCCCCTTGACCCTTAACGGCGTTAGAAAATTAACGAGAAATGGTCATGTGCATGTCATGTGAGGGTTCTTTTAATCATTTTTTCTTGAAAATAGAAGGGTATAAAGGTCCATTTATACCATTTCTCCACCACCATCATCATCAACCTTCATTCACCGCCACCACCACCACCAATTTTCCAGAATCCGGTGACCGCCACCGCCGTTTTTCCAGAATCCGACCACCACCACTCACCGCCGCCATTTTTCCAGAATCCGACCACCACCACTAACAATTCTCTCAAATTCACAGTCAACAATGGCGCCATCTCCGCCGCCGCCGCGCTTACCCTTCTTCTTTCTTATTCTTACTTTCACTCTCTCCTCCTCCTTTTTCCTCCAGATCTGTTCCACCGCCGAGCCTGAAATCTCTACACTCACATTCCCTAACCCCAACCTCCGTCGTGCCTACATTGCTCTACAAGCGTGGAAATCTGCCATATTTTTCCGATCCGTTCAACTTCACTGCCGACTGGACCGACCCTAATGTCTGCTCCTACGGCGGTATCTTCTCCACCTCCTCTGTCTCGAACTCCTCACTCACTGTCGTCTCCAGCATTGACCTTAATCATGCCGACATTGCCGGTTATCTTCCCCCGGAGCTTGGCTACCTCACTGACCTTACTCTGTTTCAGATGGGAATTTCGACAAATTTGGGGAATTCGCCGGTCTCCGTACTGGTTTTTGGCTAACAACCGCCACTACCAATGTCAATTTGTAAGATGTAGAAGGAATTTCGAAATGGGCGGTGGTTGCTGTCGGAAATGGGTGATGGTGGTTGCCGGATTCTGGGAGAAATGGTGGTAGTGATGGTGGTGGTGGTTATTGACTGGTGGGGTTGGGTGGAGAAAGAAATTGCCACCATAATAACAAATTGACATTTTTGTCCTTCTCTTTTCAAAGAAAATGTCCAAAATACCCCTCACATGACATGCACATGACCATTTCTCGTTAATTTTCTAACGCCGTTAGGGGTCAATGGGGGTCATAGGTCAAACTGGGAGAAATGGCAAATTAGAGGGTCACTTTGGGACAAAATTGGGTTTGGGTACCAAAGTGGGAATGGGTGGATACTTTGGGGGGCTAAACATATTTTGGCCTAAAAGTAACTGGGCGTTAGTTTTTTAACAGATTTTATGTTATGTGACTAGCACATGACGTTTTAAGATATTCTTAAAGCTACACATATCCGATTAATATGATTCTTCTTTTAAATTGAAGCTAATATTTAAATCTACAACATATATTTTTTTTGGAAATTTATTGGGTAGTTGGATTATTTTACATTTAATCTTAATTTTAAATATTAAAAAAATAGAAACACGTAAATATAATCTAAAAAATATATTAGCCCAAATATGTTCCATATAAAGTAAATTCTATATGTAGATTATCAGCTCGTAAAAATGTTTGATAGAAAAAAACAAAGGGAGAAGAAGAGGACGATGAATCGAGGGAAGAGTGTATGTGGAATGGGTGTTGTGTGAAAGTGGCAGAGGGGTGGAGAAAAATAAACTTTAGGAAAGATTCATATAGAAATCACTTCATATGAAACATACTTGGGCTAATATATTTTTTTAGATTATATTTCACGTGTTTTTTATTTTTTTAATATTTAAAATTAAGATTAAATGTAAAAATAATTTAGTTACCCAACAAATTTCCAAAAAAAAATCATGTTGTAGATTTAAATATTAGTTTCAATATAAAAAAAGAATCATATCAATCGGATATGTGTAGCTTTACGAATATTTTAAAACGTCTTTAAAGCGTCATGTGCTAGTCACATAACATAAAATATGTTAGAAAACTAACACCCATTTACTTTTATAGCCACATTGCAAAAAATGTAAATGTTGGGAACCAATTGGAGAAAAAAAAAACAGTTGAGAACAACATTGCAAAAGTTTGTAAATGTCAGGAACCAAATTGCAAATTGCCCTTAAATGTATGACAACACGAGAAAACATAATATTAGTATATCTGAGACACAACTCTCGGACCAAAATATTGGCTCCAAAACACAACCGTTGAACCAAATTTTAGGTTTGAGACACAACTATCAAATCCAATTGCAATCCCAAACTCATCAAAAATCAATCAAAAACACCAAAAGAAAAGTCTAATGGTATCATCATCATTAAATTAGTACACATACAAGGACCAAATAAATAAAATGCGCTTACATTGAGCGCGCCTACGTTTGGTTATTTGTCCTGCAACCTTAGACCGAAAAAAAAAAAAAAAAAAAACACAACCCTCCAACAAAAACATCCAATTCAAACTCTTTCCCAAAACATACCCATAATCCCAATCCAAAAGCCATCAACCTCCCCCCCCCCCCCAAAAAAAAAATATCCCTTTTTTGCCCCTCTTCCTACACCCATCAAACCCACCCCACCCAAACCCTATCCCATACACAGACCCACCACCCCAATTTCCACCTCCGAACTGTCTTATCACAAAATTCCATGGCTCTGGTAAAACATTAAAACTCGAGGCTACGAAATAGACTAATGGAAATACGGATGTTGTTGATTTAGGGGGTCTGCATGGTCTCCTAGTGCTGCAGTTTGCACAAACAATTGGTGTTTAGATCTAAGACCGATTGGTTTAGAGGTAGGGAAGATTGACGTTGCTAGAGTCTCGCTAAATTTGTCTCCAGAGAAGAAGAAGAAGAAGAAGATAGAAAGAGAGAGAGAGAGAGAGAGACGGGTCTGTAGGGAGAGAGACGGGAACTAGGGCTTAGGGAGAGAGAGAAAGTGTGTATGCATGTGTGCGTGTGTGAAGAAAATGAGGGGGAGAGAGGAAAGGGTTAGGGGTGTCAGCAGTTCGATGTAAACCGCGGTTTGGAACCGAACCAAACTAAACCATACGGTTTGGTTCGATTTTCAAGCACGAGTGGTTCGGTTCGATCTCAAAAATTGTTAAACCGCGTGGTTCGGTTTGGTTTGTAGTCTGACCCCTCCAGACCAAACAAGACCGAACCACCACACGGAACCGCCACGCCGCATATATTAGTCATATATTTGTATATTAAGTAACATCCACCTTTGAAATATTAAGAAATCTACATTATATTAGACCATTTTTAAATCTCGTTTTGCACCTTATTCATTATTCATTTCATCACGTGTTATATTCGTTGAGGCACATAGTTAACAAGGCTTTATAGCGTGTTCACGTCCTTCGGCTTCTTTTTCGTTAAATATTCTTCTTCCTTCGGATTTTCTCTTTTAAACAGAATCTAAACCATGATTTGAATCGTGATATAAACCTCAGTCTGAATGGTGGTTTGAACCACTATCTAAAACACATTCTAGACCACGGTCTGAACCCTGGTCTAAACCACGGTCTGAACAAAACCTAACCAAACCATGGTAGTTTGGTTCGGTTTGAAATTTTTCGTGGTTCGGTTCGGTCTGGAATTTTCCCAAACTGGTGACTAATGGTTCGGGCTCTAAAAACTGAACTAAACTAAACCATTTACACCCCTAGAGAGGGTACAATTTTGTTGGTGATTAAGAGTAGTTTGGTGTTTACATTATTATGTTAGATGACTGAGGGGCTTAAGGCAATAGATGTTTTATTATGTGGACTGGATGGGCTAGAAGAAAATAATGGCTACTAATAAAGAGTTGAGGTAGATTCTAAGGGTGTATTGGGAATAAATCATTTGAATCAACGCAATCAAAAGGTAAGTTACTGGCCCTGCATTTGAAGTATATAAAATTAACCTCAATTCCTCGGAAACTAGAAGCCTTCACTAAGATAGAAACATTTCTACGATGATGATACACGAACGTACACGAAAATTAAAATAAGATGTGGAGCGCCTCCAAATCTAGAGAGCTGAGTCTCCCAATCAGAGAGAGAGGAATGGATCTAAAGAGAGAGGGGTGGAATTGAAGAGAGAGAGAGAGAGAGAGAGAGAGAGAGATACGGATCAGAGAAGATAATCGCCGGTCGCTAGTTACCGAAGAATGTGGGGAGCCGGCGACAGTAGAGAGACAGAGAACTTTGTGTGTGTGTGTGTGGTAGAGGGGGGGATTTTAAGGTTTCGTTTGAGGGGCTGGGTAGTTTTAGTATTTAGGAGTTTTATTTGACTGGTCAATGGAACTGAGGGGTGTATGTGAAATTATAATCTCAGGAGAACTCTTTATTTGGAATTTAGAAAATTTCTCGCCTTAAAAAGGAATAAAATTTGGGTGGGGGCCCTAGGAGAATTTTTCCAAGTATTAGGGTGTAGTACTACCCAATTTGGCGCGTGTGTACATCCCCCACTCAAGCGCATGATGCAAGGCACGTTTCTCAGTTGAAGAAAGAAATAATAGAAACCAATTTCCATGAAACGGATAGATAATCTTCTCTCTCAAAACATTCTGACAAGAGGGTTTGTTAAGGAGAGGAAATCACACAAAACCCATAAATAAAGCTTGGCGATTATCATCTAATTTATTCGATGAAATTGAAGTTATAATTCCTCAAGAAAATGGAGGGTTTGTCTCTGTCGATAGCCACCACAAGCTCAACCTCCCGAAATGCTTGTAATTTTCGATTGCGAATCCCTTCTTTTTCGAATTTTAGAAGCTATAGGACTAACATTTCTCAATTCCCTCGGAAACCCAGAATTAAATTACTGGTTTTTGCCGCTTCTGATAATGAATCCGAGCTCCGTAAATGGGTGAGTATGGAAATGGAATGGGGATCTTTGATTGGTGAAGACCCGGAACTCACCCTCGCCAAGGTTTCACTTCCTATTTTCTCATGTGTTAGTTTGTAATTCTGCGTGTTAGTGTGTAATTAAGTGTGCTTATGCTTGTGGAGTGGAGTAGTATTAAAATATGGGCGTCTCACTATTTTATACTCCCTCCGGTCCAAAATATCTGTCGCTTTTGAGCAATTTTTTTGGTCCAAAATAACTGTCACTTTTGGGCCAAAACAATTAAAATTCCTAATTTACCCTTACATTGGAAGTTGATTTACTTTATTAATTGACTTAGTGAGTGTAATAATGTAAGAAAGATGGACAATAAATAAGGGTAAGCATGGAACTTTCACCATTAATATGCCGTAATAATTGCATTTCTTAATCTTTGTGAAAAGTCAAAAAACGACAGTTATTTTGGACCGGAGGGAGTAATTTAGTTTCTGATTTCTTTCTCCATGATTGTGAGTGTGTGTTTTTAAAGCTTATTAGCTTCTACTATTTCCTATGTCTTTGTGTTTATGTGTTCTCTCTCATTCTCTCTCTTGATATGTTTCACTATTTTTAGCTTCTGATCTCTATATATTGATTGGGAAGACAAATGATGATTTATTGTTTTTAAAAGAATGGTGGTTGAGATACTGTTTTAAGTGAGAATTAGCTTTTGTTGCCACCAAATAACTTGATATGTGGTGTTATTATTATGGTACTAGCTGTGTCCGTCCCAAAATGATTGTTCATTTTTTTCTTGATTAAGAATATATATATATATATATATATATATATATATATATATATATATATATATATATATATATATATATACATATATATATTCATTTGATCAAGAAAAAAAGACATTCATTTTGGGACGGAGGAAGTAATGGTATGTTAAGTTTCTGGTTTATGGGTTGTTCAACTTCGTTTTTTGATCTTTATGTTTACGTAGCTTGCTCGATAATTGGTCATCTTTGAAACTTACAAATGTCTTGGTTCAAAATTGTGATTTCTTAGTATTTATTTTTGTGCCGTACTCAGAAAGTGGGGCGAAAGTCATACCCAGGACTGAAAGACTTGGAGCTCCGTGAATCATACGAGATAAAAGGTAAAGCCGCTTTTCCAGAGCTAGATGAGCTTCCATTTAACTTGTCCAAGATTAGAAGGAAACCATCAGTGAAGAGCAAAGACAGGCTTATTGACAGTGAATTGGTTAGGAAGCCCGTTTATTGCATTTCGAAAAATAAGGAAGAGGCTTCTCAAGAAACTCAAGCAGTAGTCAACAATGGCATTATAGAGAGTAACTGTATTTCGCCTTTGCAAAAACGTGATGAGATAGTGAATCTAGAACTTAATGATGATGATCATAAACTAGACGATTCTGCAAAAGCTATCCCCATGAATAATAGCGTTCAAAGTGGAACATCTACTGTTGTTTCACTTCTGCAAAAGCCTGAGATAGTGAATCTTGATCTGAATGATAATCTGAAACAAGAATCTGGAGGTCAAAGACAGTCAAACGCTGGTGTATTGATGGAGACGGTAGATTCGAGAAATATCAGCATTGATCAATCTCTTGAAAGTTGGGACACCTTGATCCTACGAGATTATAGTGCTTCCGTGCAAGGACAACCTAAAAGTTCTAGTAATGTTGTTGAGCATGAGAACTTCTCTGCAAGACCACCCATAAAGGTATAAACAGAACTTCCTCCGTCCCAAAATTATTTTAGTGTTATTTCAAGATTTTTTATTTTATTTTTGTAAATTGGTTTTTTTATTAATGAATGCCTTAAGCTATTACAAGAGTGCACTTGAACATGCAATTGGTGGGGATTAAACTCCTGCCCTTTCATGTAGAAAGGATACCAGATGCCGCTTGAGCTAAAGCTCTTTGGGGGTAATTTTCGAACGTAAAAGCAAGAAAACAACATTTTAAAAAGTTTGACTTGACTATTTTTTGGGGTAGAGGGTGTAGTTTACTTTCAGCTTCTATCACACTGCTTCAATTCTGAAATCTGGGTACCACAACTTTTCAAGGAACATGAAGATAGAGATTGGGGGCGGGCTGAAGATTTGATTAAGGAGGGAGGACGGGAAACGGTAGAACTGATAAGCGCTAGCACCGGAGGGTTTGTTGTAAGTGTGTCTCAGTTTGATCTTTGCTTACTCACTTTATTTGTGTGTGTGTGTTTTTTTTGTTTTTTTGCTGAAACAACTTTATTTGTTTGCTTGTTAGGATTTTCAGATTTTTGTTTTATTTGGTTTTTAGGTATCCTTTGGCTCTTTGATTGGGTTTTTACCGTACCACAAAGTTGCCACCCCTTGGAGATATCTATCCTTTGAATCTTGGTTGAGGAAGAAAGGGTTGGATCCATCTAAATACAAGCACTATCTAGGGATTGTTGGTAACTACGAGACTATGGAATTGAAACCTTCTCTGGATTCAAGTGTAAATTCAAAAGCTGCTAATGAAGTGAAAGCTGGATGTGAAATATCCCCTGATATGAAACTTGATGATTTGCTTTTTATTTATAATCAAGAGAAACTCAAATACTCTTCATCTTTTGTTGGTCAGGTTTGAATATTTGGAATCTGGATCTAGCGCTAAATAAAAATTGTAATGATTTTAATTTTTGTTGTAACGATGGGTACACTGATAGTACTTATCTTTGCAGAAATTTAAAGTGTATGTGGTTTTGGCTGATAGAGAATCTGGAAAACTAATATTTTCTGCCAAGCAAAAAGAATGGGAAGAATCAATCAAGAAAAAGAAGAGATTGATGGTGAGCAACTTACAAAAATTTCGGTATCCTCTCTATATCTACGTGTTACTTGAAGACTTCATTATTACCCTTTTATGTTATTCTTCATCGCAGGCTAAACTTAGTGTTGGTGATGTAGTGAAGTGCTGCATCACAAAGATTACTTACATTGGAATTTTTGTTCAGGTAAAAATGTTGTACTTTCTCAAGTTTCATGTTTCTTCCTCCGGTCTAATAATAACTGTCATTTTTGTGTTTTGCACAACTATTAAGAATTGCAATTATTACTTGACTTAATGAATAAAGTGCTCAATTTACTCTATCAATTACTACTCCCTCTGTTTCTATAAACATGTCTAAAAAGAAAAAAAAATTGTTTCACAAAAGTTGACGTTTCACCTATCCAATAATATTTACTATAGTTTACCAAAATTGTCCCTGTTACTCAAAAGCTGACGTTTAATATTCTTTGGTAGTTTGAAGAGTTCTTACTTTCCCAAAGTTCTTATTGGATATAGATATGAAAAGTCTATTGTGATTTTATTTACCAATAGAGGTACTCCTTGAACAACACAGGTGTAGGGGGGTGTACTTGATCAAGGGTTAATATATACTCCCTCTGTTCCAAAATAATTGTCGTTTTAGACTCTTTCACACATATTAAGAAATGTAATGAATGCATGTTAAAAAGACTCAACTATCTTTAAAATAATTCAATTTCCTAGGTGATTAATTGCTTATACAAGAGATACTTTACATTCATTAATAAGGGTTCTATTGACATAAAAGAGTAAAGATGCCTTGATAAATATAAAGTGACAAAAATTTTGGAACAAAATTTTACTTCTAAAATGACAATTATTTTGAAACGGAGGGAATAATAAATTTGACATGCTTTTAAAACTGTGTGCATTCACCTTCAACGACATGTTTATAGAAACAGGGGTAGTATCTCTCTTTCTCTTACGTTATTTCACCCAATAGCATCTGATTAATGATTGAAACAAGTTCCAATGCAATGATAAAGTTGGAATTTGGATGCTTCTAGTCATAATGTGACAATTATTATAGACCAGGTTTTGGGTTAAAAAGAGAGAGAATTATTTCAGACCGGAGGGAATACTTACTATGATTCCTATATGGGTTTATTCTTCTTGTAATTTTTTTTTAAAAAAATGTTATTGATATTCGATGGCTTTCTGTTTTGAGTCATTCCATCTTTGCCGTCATGTAATGGAGTGAAGTCAAATCTCATAAAGTATGGATCAATCAGCAATCCATGGTTAATCATTTTCATTTACTATTTTAATGTAGGTTGAAGGGGTACCTGCATTAATTCATTTGACAGAATTGCCTTCGGATGGCATTTTAGATCTATCCTCACATTTCAAAAGCGGTCAGGTACTCAAAGCTTTTGTTTTTCTCATACAAATGTTTTGCAAAATATCTGTCCTTATGTGCATATTCATTCACTGCATGATCCAATGTTTCTAGTCTTTTGATACAGTCTCGTTTTGATAAATAAAACTAGAAAAAGAATGGCTCTCGGCTTATTTTTATTCAGTTTGATTCCCCTTTGGCCCTTGCTAAAAGGATATAATGAGCCTGTTATTGATCTGCATGTAGCCTTTTCATGTCTCGATTTTTAATGTTTCTTTCTTTCTTTTTCCTTTTTCCTTTTAAGTAACAATGTGTAAGTTACAGAGGGATGTTTTCGTTTGCAGGTTATAGATGCAAAAGTTATTCAGTTAGATTTTTCACAAGAACTTATATTTCTATCATTAAAGGAAATCACGGTAATGTTCATCTTATATATGTCTTGTCTTTTTTGAAGTTTCCACTTGAGATTGAGTCACTAATAGCTGAGATGTTAAAATCTCTGCCTCTCTCCCGCCCTAATTTTTTCTTGTATGTTCAATACTCCCTCCGTCCCATTTTAAGAGTCAAAAATTTCCCAAATGGGTGTCCCAACTTAAGAGTCAAAATCCAAAAAAAATGAAAGTTTTTTTATAGTTCTTTATTTAGTGGGCCCTACATGTCATACACACAACAACTATCCATTAACTATTCCCTACCCCACTTTCTCTCTCCTACCCACTTTTATACTCACGACACTCTACCCCACTTTCTATAATTTATAATAAAAACATTACAACAACAACAACAACAACAAAGCCTTAGTCCCAAAATAATTTGGGGTCGGCTAACATGAATCCTCATATGTCATCGTGATAAAAGGAAGAGAGAGAGAGAGAGAGAAAGAGAGAGAGAAAGAGAGAGAGAGAGAGAGAGAGAGAGAGAGAGAGAGGAAAAGATGGAGAAAATAAAATAAAATAAAATAAATAAATAATAATAATAATAAAAAAAAAGTACGATCAACCCCCATCATTCACATGAATTTTCGCCCTCCACTCCGGCCTCTTCAACGCCACATCTTCATCCACTCCGAGTAAACTCATATCATTTTCAATCACCTTAATCCAAGTTTGCTTGGGTCTTCCCCTATCCCTCGCCATTTTATCACTTCTCCACTCTTCAGGCCTCCTAACCGGTGCATCACTCGGTCTCCCTCATTTTATAATAAAAACATTATTTTCTTAATTTTTGAACCCACAATTTTTTTTACTTTTAAAATGGGACGGAGGGGTTATATTACATGTCTCCTCATTGGCAAAGCCAAGATTCTTATGAAGGTGTTAAGATTACTCTGAAATTCTGATTTAATATGGCAAAATTACCCATTCAATTTTTCTCCTGAAATAAAGGGGGTCAAATTGGATGAGACTATCATTTTCAGTGGTTGGAAATAAATATCAAAATTTTAGTAGGTGGTAAGAGGACATTCTCGCTAATCTAAAGCGGTTATGTACTCATGTACCCTATTGGCTTAGTATGGTTAAGTAACCCCGTATGACTTGGGTGGCTTTGCCACTGCTGCCCTATATTGCAACTATTTTAACATTCTACCCAAGGATAAAGTTGCTAGTTATGCTAGTCTATAAAGATGTGGGACATTGTTGTGATAAACTTGGATTCAAGTTTAATTGTCTTGAATTTATTTGTAATTATCGGATCTATTATTAGGTAGGTAGTATTTTTCTCGACCATGGGTTGGATTGAGCCGGTAATGGACTACTATATAGGAGGTTCCACCTTAAAACCAATTGGTGCCAATGGGAATAGCCCCTCAAGTCTATATATTGGTCCAAGTTTAGTTCTCCATACAACGTGGACTTATTAATCGGATGGTGGGGAGCAACATCGTGGGCCGTTGGGCCTGCACGTGTAATGGACCTTGTAGAAGAGGTGACAGAGGGCCCATGTAGAAATAGCGGAAGCGATCAGGCCCCATAATTCGGTGGCTCTGATACCATAATAGAATAGAGAGAGAGAGAGAGAGAGAGAGAGAGAGAGAGACGAAGTCAATCATACAGGTAAGAGAAGAATAGTATGAAAGACTCAAATATTATTAGTCACAAGAGTAGGATATTTATACATGAGTTGAGTGTTGCCAAATCTATTCTAGGAAAGTGAATAATAAAATCTCTAGAAAATATAAAACTGTAAATATAAATATAGAAGGATTCTTAATATTCTTAATACTTTGCACCTGCATGACATTCTTGTTCTCACATATTCTATTCTGATTTTAAAAACTCTACAGTGAACTGATGTAGGCTCGCTTGTCAAAGAACTAACGAAATATTTCCCGAGTCCTGCTCTGACTCCAACATTTCAGGTACTCGATAGCCAACTGTTCAATTCAGGTCCGTTGATCTTACAATTTTTTATGAGAAAATTAAAAAACAAAATGCGATTCGATTTGTTTTATTCGTAAGCTACAATAACAGGTCCCTTGGCCTGTTGGGCTTGAGTTGAGAACTTATTTGAAATTTTGGGCAGGTTTATATGGTATTCATGTTCAAAGATCAATGCTACAAATAGGTAACTAAGTTAGATTTTCATTGACCCTAAACCCTAGTTCTTAGAACTTAATAACTTTCTCATTATCAGTATTCTATTTGAAGCTTATTTCTTACTATTAATGTTGAGAAAACATCCAAGTTATTAATTGTCAATTGCTTTTGTGCAGATAATAGTTAAAACTTCCCCGCGTAAAAAGAGATGAAGACTGAAACGACCATTTTTTTTTTTTTTTTGTAATCAAGTGTTGTATAGTTATTATTAGCCTCTGGTTGGGTGAGGCGTGACGATTCCTGTCAGAGGCTTGTAAATTAGATGTCAGATCAACTCATTCAAGTCGATCCAAATAAATTTATGATTTGTACATTGGTTTAAATGTAAAATTAGTCAAAAGTGAGAATTAATTTTCGAGAATTCAACAAGCTTGTAAATTTAGTTGATTGCTTAAAAAATATTCCGGCGGCTCAATCTACAATTTGATTAGAGAAAATGTAATGCGAAAACTGTTTTCTTATACCCATATTCTGGAACAAAATGTACAATAAATATTACAAAAACCTGCTTCTGCTTTTTTCAAGAACTTGCACAACCAGACCGTCTTCCATAATAGGGCTAACTGCAATCAAGTAGCACGCCTTATGTACACGATACGCTCTAAAAGAGCTTTCACCTTAGCCATAAGTTAAGGCCCCGTTTGGGCAAACTAACTTAACTGCTGCTTACAGGAGAAAGAAACTTACTTGATAGTAGCACAGATTATCAACAAGCCTGCTTGAAATAGTTGTCACAAATTTGACAAGTCTGAACTTCTGATTTTTGCTTATGGAACTTCATATACCGCTTTATGCTATAATAATAGCTCTGATAAAGCATTTCTCATTTTCTCGATTGACACGGGTTTCAATATAACTCCGTCCATACCAACTCTCAAGCAGTTCTCCTTCATTGTTTTATCTGTATTCCCCGTTAGCGCAACAACAAGTGGCTTTTCATTGCGTTTTGGGAACTTTTCATGTATGCATATTGCAACTTCGTAGCTGTCTGATCCGTGTATGCTCATGTCCATAAACACTACCTTGTGGTCGCTCGTAACAGCCTGCAAACATTCATCTCCTGAGCTGACAGCTGTCACGTCACACCCCAGGTGATGAAGAAGCTCTTTGGTAACAGCCCTGTTATTCCTGCATTTCCAGAGTATAAAAATCATTTCAATGTCAATTACATATGCAGGTCAAGCAATTAGGGGTGTAAATGGTTCGGTTTGGTTCGGTCTTGGCCATTTTAGAGATCGAACCACTAGTCATCGGTTTGGGAAAATTCCAAACCGAACCGAACCACGAAAAAGTTCAAACCGAACCGCAATGGTTTGGTTCAGACCGCAGTTCAGTAATATGGTTTAAGACTGCGGTTTAGACTGTGGTTCAGACCAGAATGTGGTTTAGATCGTGGTTCAAGTAATATTTTATTGCAATAAAATATTACTTGAGAAAATAGAAAACACGGTAGAGGAAGAATATTGAAAAAATAAATGAAGCGCGCTAATTATGTTTTATAGTTCCGCGATATATACCTTCAAACTAGAGTCTACTACTTCTTGCAACATGAGGTAATGGGGACAATTTATTTTGTGGTTCGTGTCTTTTTCTTCGTTTCCATTTCATTTTAAAAGGGGAAGTTATTTTGGCGGATAAATTCCGCATAACAGTATAGCATGCACGGGTAAAATTAAAATAAAATTATTTAACAGAAACAATACGTGCATAGGTGCCATGGCATATATAGAAAACTATCACTGTGTTATTCCACATACTGAGACCAATTCTCCTCAAGAATGAATTCACAAATCTGTTCATGTAGCTTAATCAAAAGGGGCTTCATTTTACCTCTTCCATTTTCAAAATTCATTTAGCACCTTAAAATTCATGTAGCATAATCAAAAAGTAAAGCATGCTAACTATGTTACCATTATAATGTCCTAATCTGAAATAACTAAAGATTATTTTAATCTTAATTTGCAACAATCAATTTGTGATAACTGAATGTCCACAATACAAGTCCATTTGTGTGACATATCAAATTGTCTTCTGTTTATAGTTTTAAAAGTTAAAATCTACTGCGCAATCACTTAAGGCATCGCATGTTACTAAATTAGTATTCTTCATCTTAAAAGCACATTCCTTAGCTCTTTTGAAAAATAAAACATAAACTCCTGAAAAAATGCTAAAGAAAAAATTTAATAATGACAACTTAAAGCATTACTAACCCCATCCAGAAAAACACAGTAAATGCACAAGCATAGTAATAAGAACATAAAAGTAAAACTAACCGATTTTCGTCCATAAGAAGAACTTTAAGACCTGGAAAATGTGTCTGTGCATGTTTTGCTGGTATCTTCACAAGATCCCGTCTAGACTCATTTGAGTGCACGAGAAGTCCAAGTTTTACAATAAAGATTGCGGTAGATCCCTTTCCAAGACCTTCACTTTCAATCCAAATGTTACCCTCCATAAGATTTACGAACCTGATTGTAGATAATAAACAAAAGGCTTCAGCAAATATCACGGATATCCAGTCTTATCATTTCAAACTCATGCGAAATAATTTTGGTGAGCACGATTGTGTGGCAGTAAAATCATACTCCCTCCGTCCCAAAATGATCGTCCCACTTTTTTTGCCGTTACTACAAATGAACTTTGAGCAATAATTATAGGTTGATTTATCTATACTAATGAAAATATAAAACTAGTAATTGATAGACCATCATAATACTATCAATAACAAGTTTTAGATTTTCATTTGGATAATTAAATTAACTTCAAATTATTGCGCAAAGTTCATTCATAGTAAAGACAAAAAAAGTGGGAAGATCATTTCGGGACGGAGGGAATAGCAAAGAAAGATTTGAGCAGTAACCTGCATGACTGACTGGAATTAAACTCAAAAGGGCCAAATGTAAAACGCAAGTACCTCTTACAAATTGCAAGGCCAAGTCCACTGCCACCATAATTCTTAGTAGCTACAGACTGGCTTTCTGCAAATTTGGTGAATAATTTGGGAATATCTTGGGGACTGATACCTAATCCTGAATCTTTTACCTATTTTAAGAGGACAAGGTGAAGAATTAAATTCCAAAAACCAAGAACCAATCATTTGAAAGGAAATGACTCTAATGGAGCCAAGAAGCAGCACACCTGTACGCGTAAGTAGAAGTGACCATCACTAGGTACTGGAAAGAAGTCAGGGGCTCGAGAATCCCTCAAAGATTCTCCTTTTGCAATAAATACAGAAATTGAGATGCTATCCTCTTTCGAGAACTTCACAGCATTCCCAACAATATTTAAAAGAATCTGCATAAGCCGTTTTTCATCGCCAATAGCATACTGAGGTAGTTCTGAAGCCAAGTTCAAATCAATGAGCAACCGCTTGACTGATGCAATAGGTCTTATTAAGTTAAGAACCTGAAATAAAAAGCATAGATCTCATTACAACCACAAAGAAAGCACCACATGAAAAGTCAACTAGAAAATAGGGAGGGGGGGGGGGAATATTATACTCCCTCCGTCCCAAAATGATCTTCCCATTCGCCATTTCTCATTGTCACAAAAAGTTCATCCCATTTCTACAATTTAAACTTAAAAGTGCATAAACAAAGCATGGCTAGTGAAGCAAGTGTTCATATTTTTAAAATGTTTGAATAGTCAAATGGGAAGATCATTTTGGGACGGAGGTAGTATGACCGTAAATAATTCCATACCTCCCTAAAGAGAGCATGAAGGTTAAAAGTTGCAATGTCAAGTTGAAGGCTTCCATCTTCAAGCTTTGAAAGATCTAAAACATCATTTATGAGTGTAGCCAGCAGATTACTGCTCTTGAGTATTGTTTCTATCATCATTCGTTGCTCTGGTGTTAAATTAGTTTCCTGCATTAGAGATGACAGCGCAATAATGGCATGCATAGGAGTTCTCATTTCATGGTTCATAACTGCCAAGAAATCATTACGAGCACGGACAGCTGTTTCCGCTTCTCTTCTTGCCAGATCAAGAGCAACATTCTGGTCCATAAGAAGATCTCTCGCCCTCATAGACTTCTAATATTGCTGCATGTGAAAGAGCTACAGCCACCTGATCAACAAGACAGCAGAAGAAAGTATCTGTAATATATTTTAAGCTGGAACCAGAAGATACCCAAATTCATTATTGATAATTATAAAAAAAAAAAAAAAATCATTAATTAAAAATTAAGTATGAAAAACCAAAACCAGCAGCGGGTATAGCATACGAATGATTACCCTCATAGATATACCAGGATCATACTATCATAGAACAAAAAAGTTCAGGTATGGACCTCTCTCTAAGGCATGATGTCAAACGCTTAAATGCCTATGCAGTGGAATATGCAACTGATTACAATATTCATGCTTTCCCTTACATAAATCAGATGACATTACATTCCTATGAAAGCTAAGCATTATATGGAAATTAGGTGTAGTTATTTATGCCATGTCTACAAATGATAACAGTTTTAATATTCAGAAAATATGGAGGTGCCTGCTGTCGAACCGCAGGATCTAACTGTAATCATTCTATGGTTTCAAGCTGAGACCTTAAGGTTAAAGTGGAGAGTTTTAGCTTGACGCAGGCTCGCTTTGTAATCAACATAGATCGGTGAAGTCTAAATTGTTCGTGTGAATCAAGGGCGCCCTAATAAAGTCGAAAGTTTAACACTTATGATTATGCAACTCTTCGGGGGGGTGGGGGAAGGCTATGGATAGATGGAAGACACAATCGTCTTACCTCTTAAAATTAAACCCTGCTCAAGTTATGTTTAACAGCGATAATATATGATTAAATCCATATATGTGTGCCTGCTGATAAACGTGACATGCAAAACTATGTTCCAATAGCCTAGGTTAAAGTATGCAGTTCCTATAACTTGCTATTTCTTACCAATTTCCACATCAGTCAAATCACAATACAAGTAAAACTGGCTTCATTAGCTTTAGCATTAAGTTTAGTAAAACAAATCATCCCTAAAGTTAAACTATCAAGCAACAACCCTTTATTACATGAAATTCCTTCAAATGCCACCAGCTTACTACTCCCGATTTAGCAGATAAGGTCAGTTACAGCCCAACTCTGGTTCAAGTAGCTTCTCCTACAAGTTTATCACCCTAAATTAAAGTAATAAAAGGAAAACAATAAGACAAACAAGGAAAATCCTGGAAGACGATTTTTCTTCCCCTAATTATTATTATTTACTATTTTATTATATTATGGTTGGGGGAGGGCGCATTAACTAGGTTCAGTTACATATCTTACAGCATAATCTCAATTGACTTTTGTCTTCTTTTGTCTGGATTTTTCACTAAAAATGCATGTTGCGAAATATAGCACAAATCTGTCAGCAAAGAAATGCAAGGGCACAGGAAAAGAAATGAGGTTCAAACCTGATCTGCGACCACTTCAACTAGCTCGAGCTCATGGCCATGCCACTGCCTTGCACTGTCTGAAGGAAGCATCAACACCAGTAAAGCATACCTTTTTGTTGAAAGTTCCGGCCAATCATATATTTGGAAATTAGAGAGATGTAGAAGTGGAACACGCACGGCAGCAACCTCACCCAACATGTATTTTCCAGTAACAGGTCTCAATCTAGCAACTGGGCTATTAGGCAATATTTTAACAGCATGGATGGTATTAAATACTTGATTGATGACGGGAGACTGTATTGGAACGGTAAAACCAACAGGGTTTTGATGTCGTAGAGTGTATGAAAGTTGCAGCTCAAGACCTGTACGAGTTGGCATCCACAGAGCACACTCTTCCAATCCCAGTGTTCTTCCCAACTCAACAAGAGTAGTTTTTAAAATAGTATGTCTATCTAGAGTGCTTCTGATTTCATGCGTAAGCATTCTTACATGTCTACCCGTTTCTTCCTGAGTACGAATCAGACCCATTTCTCGATCAAGCTCCGCAGCTTTATTTTTCAAAAATAATTCCCTCGTTTTAACACTAAGTAAATCAGGTATAATGTGAACTAACATAAGTGCTGTTGCACATGATACAGCAGCAGTCAAGACCTTGGCGGTGGTCATGACAATAGCAACTGTTCTTGTATGCATCCCGAAGGTCCATAAATTGATAAGATGTGTAGCTCCACATAAAACGATAAAAGCTCCAAACTGAACAAGTACCCATCTATATGGAAACACTGCTGATTTCTTTACAAAATAAATTAACTCTAGCGGGATGGAGAAATATGCAAGTGCAATGAAGAAATCCGATATATATTGATACTTCATCAATAGTTCATCTGCTGGCCACGGCTCAATGCAATTGCAGGCCTCCATCCTTAACAAATCCCTTCAGCCAACAATTCTTTATCTACACATCTGCAAGAAAGATATACAAAAGATATGAGGGCAAAGTCCGTTTTCATCCATTGTACTTTCAGGTGTGTTTCACTTTTACCATTATACTTTTTTTCTTTCAAAAATACCATTGTACTTTGGTAAATGTATCATTTTAACAATAAAATCACGGATTGGGCCACGGATTAGTTGCGGATTTAGCCACGGATTTGGGGTTAAAATGATACATTCTTATAACTACAATGGTATTTTTGAAAGAAAAAAAGTACAATGGTAAAAATGAAACATCATGTAAAGTACAATGGATGAAAACGGAGTTTGCCCAAGATATGAGAGAGTGATCTAAATGTTCACATCTTAACAAGTCCCAACTGTGAAGCATATACAAGTAATACAGATATAGATTCTCTTGAAGAGTACTCTTTCTATTTCAGGGTATTCCACTCAGTTGCTGTCATCTTAAGAAAAAATAGCAATTCTAAGAGTACTAATGTAATCTTCAACAGGGGATCTCTGGGTGAAACCAAGGGGGCGATTCACTACATTTTCCCCAATCATCCAGTGTAACAACCGTCCCCACCTAGCTTCCTAATTTAAGGAATTAACCAATTCAACCAAAATTGAACCCCAAAAGAGCATCATAAACTCATGGCCACAAAACAAAAAATTGTCAGTACATTGACAATTACATCTAGAAAACCTTAACCCCACATAAAAAAAAAAAAAAAAAAAAAAAAAAAACTCCACAATTCACTAAACCTAACAAAACCAAAAGGAACTACACAAGACCATCAACAATCAAGCTAAATCGCCAATACCCAATCGCCACAAGAAAAAATGTTCCAAAACCCCCCAATACAAATGACATTTTTAGCAAAAGTGCAATCAAAACAATTAAAAGTTCATAAAATCTTTAACATTAAACTAGTCAGATTAACAACCAACAACAAACACAATCCTGACACCTCAAAAACATCATCAGCAACGAAATCAAAACACCTGCGAAATCAAATTTAGAGCCTTTTTTTTTTTTTTTAACAATAGTCGATCAAATTTAGAGCCATGAATGAATAGATATAGTGTAAATGTATCAGTTGATACCTTTGGGGGAGGGCTGAGTACGGAGATGTACAGAGAAATCAAGAACGCATTGTTCTTCGTACCTCCTGTGCGTGTGTTTTGTGTGTGAGAGAGAAAGATTGGTTTTTGTTAGCGCGTGAAAATGACTACTCGAAGAAAACACTTGACTAGTGAATAGCTGCACCATCAACGAGTTAGCTACACCTTTCACCGATATGAAAGTTTCTACCTAACGTAAAACGTGTACTGCAAATGTAAAACGTTTCTCAGTTAGCTCTTGATTTCGGTCGTTTTGACATTGTGTAGTGCAATAAAAACGTTGTGTGGAAAACGTTTTACATAACGTATGTAACTTTCATCCGGTGCAGCGGTGCACCAAATTTCGGTGCAACGGTTCCAGGTCCAGCGAATCACCCTTTTCACCCCCTTTCATTTTTTGTTTGAACAATGCTAGGGCCTAGGCTGCAAAATAAGCTCACAAAATCTTGCTCACAAAATTAGGCGGCGATATTTTATTGGTTGCATCGATAATGGACCCGCCACACTCTACTTAAAAACACAAATAAAATCATTACATTTAAGATTTTGTGACCAAGATTTTGTGACTTTTTTGTGACCCTAGTATTATTCTTTTTGTTTTTCTTTAAACCTCTGTTGGTCCCAAAGGGCAACAAGGGTATGAAAAATAGCTAGAGGGGGGTGAATAGCTGTTTTAAAATTCTTTTCGTACCCTTGATAAACTCAATTGCAAATGCGCACTTTATCAAATAAGCGTAATGATATGCGCCTAAGTGAGTGAGTGAAATGCACAGCGGAATTTAGTAAAGTAAATAGGCGCAAAGTATGATAAAGGGGGCGCACACACACTCTAAGTATTTTGGCTCAAAGTGGGTGAAATAAGAAACTAAGGCAAATGATATAACAAGCACAACACAGTTCAATCAATCAATCTACAATGAATAAACAATCAAATAGTTAGATATGATATGAACATGAAAGGAAATAGCAAGATAATAAGTACGCGCTATTTGGAGAGGTTCGATCGGGAAAATGATCTACGTCCTCTACCAAGATGGTTAGTCTTGGATTTCTAATGGAGATCTTATATAATGAGAGAGTGTTACAAATTACAATCGTTTTGATCTTATACACTAACTCAAGATCTATTTCTATGAATGAACAAATCCTAGACAATAACCGGTGTATCTCTAAAAGAAAGATCTAAGTGATCAAACTTAAAGAGGTGCGTGTGTGATTTTAGATTCAAGGCTCTTTAGATCTTTGAGATTGAGAGCACAAGAAAACTAAAGTGTTTTTGCTTGAGGATCTGGGCTAAGGATGAAGTTATGAAGATGTTCTTGAGAATTCTGGTAAATCAAAGGCAATCTTCAAATCTTCAACAAATGCTTGAGGGAGAAATTCTTGAAATTCTTAGCAACTTCAAATGGTTGAAGTTATGGGGTATTTATAGTAGATCCCCAAAAACTAGCCGTTGGAAATCCTTGGTGAGTCAGAGAAAGGATGGATGTGCTGTCGCTCATTGAGTGGAGCACGTGTCCTTTTATAGCCGTTAGACACATAACACAAATATGACCGTTATGGACAGGTGTCCTTAGATGCGGGTGCATACGTGTTATTTAACCACCGTTGGATCATTGGCGAAGTTTGAATCTCTTCAAGTCTTTGAATCTTCAATAAAT
Organism: Campanula takesimana; assembly: GCA_026119855.1. NCBI lineage: Eukaryota > Viridiplantae > Streptophyta > Magnoliopsida > Asterales > Campanulaceae > Campanula > Campanula takesimana. Next base: position 1,308,017 of record JAOWBW010000139.1, read on the forward strand.
CACTGAGTGAATAAATCACTATAAGGCGCGTGAGCTAAGAGAGGCGCGTTACACTTTGCGGGCGTATAAGAGGCGCAGGCGTACTGTAAGGCGCGTAGCGCGGCGCGGCGCGTGAGTGAGGCGTTTGGTCGCATGGCGCATGACTTGGCTCAAACTTGTGATTTTCTTGAATCTTGATATTCTTGCCCTATTCCTAAGCCTATTCTATTACAATGGACAACCTAAAAAATGAAGTATAAATACTTCTTACATGTGGGTCTTAAGTCCATGAAATAAAAATTAGGTGATGGATCAATCAAATCTAATCAATTCTATTACATTGAAACTAAGATATAAGTTGGCATACCCAACAATCTCCCCCTAGTTGATTGATGCCATTACCTACTATATCAGGGACAAACATTATACTTGATAATAACATGTCCAAATAAATGAAATTGGTAAATCATGTCTCAAGTTAATGCACACACTAGTCCAAGATATAGATTTCTAATATATTCCAATAAGGATAAAACATTACAAATGGAAAGATAGAAACAACAGTTTAACACATTCAAAATGATATATGAGTTTTAGTTTTGAAATGTGTTTAAACAAAGTTTAAACTCAATGCATGAAATATGAAGCAGTTCAAGTATGATGCATATGATTTTAAACAACATTCAATGTTCTACAAACAAGAAGTTTGAGTGAACAAGTTTTGAAACAAAAGTGATGTTTTGTTCTCATTAATACTCAAAGTGTAAGAGTTACAGAGTACAAGTATTTAACAGAACAAAAACAAAAGGTGCTAAAACATGTAAGCACTAAATCACTAATAAAAAGTTTCTAAACACAAAAAATTCTAACAGCTTACAAACTAAACATAAAAAACTAAGGGTTGGGAGGAGGCGCGTCGTCATCCTTCAATCCTTCTTCTATTTCAGAAACAGAGCGCTGAATTTGTTTGGAGAGTTAGTGACAACGGTTTACAACACCATGAGTATCAGTGACACCATCTCTAATGTAGCGCAAGTGATCAACATTTATGTTTTGATACTCATCAATGGTGCGCTGAGTCATAGATTGCTGTTGTGAAAAGTTTTCAGTGAAAGCTTGGAAGTTAGCTTCAACAGCAGCTTGGGCAGTAAGTATATCAGTGGAAATTCTATCTGTGCGCCTGTCTGCACTAGAATACGCTGCATTAAAATGAGTGACAACTAATTCCTTCAAAACATCAATCTTTGAGAGCAGGGAATTAATGTCAACATGCGCGCCAGGAGCAGAGCTGGAAGAAGGCACAGGAGTTTCAGGAGCTGAAGGCGCATGGGATTCAGGAGCTTTGGGTTCTGCGCCAAGTTCAGCACCATAAACAGTTAAGCCCAGGATTTCTAGTTCATCCTTAACTTCTTTGAGTTTATCAACAACACTCAACAATTTTTGGCTATCTCCAGCCACCATCTCAAACAACTTCCTTATATCACCTGCTATATTCAACTCTACCTCCCTTATGGCGTTAATGAAATCTTGGCCATCAGTGAGTTTGATGCCACCATCTATGCGCTCATGAAGGGAAGCAAGAGTGCCTTTGAAAATTTCATTCATTTGATCAATAGCGTCATTCCATTGTTGAGGAGTAAGGAAATGTTTGTCCTTGATATTCGCATCTATGCGCGCCATCTCCCCCTTAATGGCAGCAATCTCATCAGCTTGCTGAGTAAGCATAGAAGTATGAAGCTCTAACTATGAATTCATCTGAGCTTGGCCTTGCTGAAGTTGCTGTAGCAGAGAAATAATTACACTCATGTCAGGAGTGGGAGGAGGAGGCGCAGGAGAAGTATGGGGCGCAGGAGGTGATTGAGTAGGAGCGCTGGGAGAAGGAAGATATTCATCGCTAGAAGTAGGCTCTACTAAAATAGTTGGGGGCGCAGAATCACGAGGAGAAGGCGCAGAAGGGCTCTTGCGCCTAGTCAAGGGCTCTGCCTCCCCCTGAACTGGATCATCACTCAAGTCGCCAAAAGGCTCATCAGATAGCCTATCTTTGAGTGCTTGGCGCTCAGCAGAGAGTGGCTCTGAAGTTAGTTTCTGAGCAGGAGCAGGAGCAGAAGGCTTTGATGGAGGCGCACGAACAATAGGAGGCGCATTTGGAGTGGGCGCGCGTACATCAGCGCTAGACCCTGCACCTTTGCGCCTTTCAGATTTGGATAACTCAGCAGCCTGTTTTAATCTGTAGTCCTCATCCCTCTTTTTCTGCGCTTCCAATCTACTGGCTTCTTTAGCGCGTTTAAGTTCTTTCTCTTCTTCTGTTTCAGATCTTGGGCGCTTAGGAGGTCTGCTTGTTCCTTCAGCAACCCTTTTGCCATTGCCCTTTTCTGCGCCTGGAACAACTGTTGGTTCTGTGCGAGGTGCTGCTTCAATATCTGCGCCTTCTTCTGCGCCATCTGCATCTTCATCAGACTCAGTGGCTTCATCAACCAACTGATCTCCTTTAACTCTTGGCGCGCGCTTAGCCATGCGCTTCCTCCGCCTTTTCATAACCAAACTGTCTTTCCCAAAGATGGGAACGTCAGTGGTTTGATAAGCTGGGTTCTGAGCGAAGAAATTAGCAAGAGCAGGATAGGTGAGAAATATCTTTGTGAGTATACGGCAGTGAGTTTTGAACTTCGTCTTCCCATCAGCCTTGTTCTTGTTGTATTTATCAATCTGGTCAGACAAGGTTTTGAATAAGATCTGAGGCCAGTTAAGGATTGTATTTCCCATAATAGCTGCAGTATATTCCCACTGCTCCATTGTGAATCGGTTCACATTTCCTGTCTTGAAAATAATGGAAGTCCCCACCAAATGCGCGATATGCGCCAATAAATCACCACCATCCCTTATTTCAACAGATTTGATGTTGTTCTGAAGAGTAGGAATATTGAGATGGGTACTTGCCATACGATTCTGCGCAGCTGCAGGATAGGTATTGATTTTACCAGCTACACTCAGAGGGCCAGTTGTGTTGAAGTTGATGATATTCTTAAGAGTGCCAGTGGAGATAGTTATAGCAACGTTCTGAACTGTGGCGCATATCCTGTAGCGCACATATCCATCAGCAGGAGTCTCAACGAGAGCAGCAGTTGAGAAGAATTCATCCACGAGGAGCGGAGAGTAGAAAGGTTGCTCCAAAGTAAATAGAGGCAGAAGACCGGCTTGTCTGATACAGTCCATAATATCAACGCCAATTTGGATTGCAGATAGCTCAGTGAGATTGAATGTCTCACCGGGTCTGAAATTTGCTGGATCCTGAAAATTAAACATTTGAGTGAAGTTAGAAGTGAATGAGGCGCATAGAATCATAAAATGAGCTAAGTATAGAGTAGGCGCATGACAATATATAGGCGCATAAAAATAGCATGCGTATACTATTATGAGACGCATATATGTTGTAGGCGCATACAACTACGAGGCGCATATCATGGTTCTATGAAATATACTAAGTAATAATTAAACATAAAAATTTGACTAAGTAAAATTTAGGCGCATAAAATGTTTAGGAGCATAATGGCTTTAGGCGCATAAGTTGATTGAGGCGTATAACATTTGTATTTGCATAGGGCGCATACAATTATTAGGCGCATGAATCAAGGAAGGCGCATAAGGTCATAGGGCGCATAACCAACTAGGCGCATAAATCAACACTTAGGCGCATATCTATGTGAGATTCATACTAAGTATAAAAACATACAAAAACCTACAAACACATATCAAACATGCATATGCAAGTAATAAGGATCAAAACATGAAAATTTTGAAAAACAAGTTTTGAAAATTTTGAAACCCAAGTCATGCAAAAATAACGAAGAACACGAAAAACATGCTTGAGTGCTTGAAGAACATCAAGAACACCAAGAACACATAATTCGTGAAACTTCACCAAATCAATCATACAATATATCAAAACGACCACACGAAGACGAGGATAACAAATATGTAAATCAAAACAAGTACAAAACAACAACAAATCCAGAAAATGGATTCAAAGATCCGAAAATTTGAAAAGTCAAAAATCAAAAATCTTCAGATTCGCAAAATATAAAGCATTGATCATCGAAAAGTTTAGTTTAAAAGATTCTAAATCACAAAACGAACAAAACCCAACAAACGATTTTGAAAACGGATCACCGAAACAAGATTTATGAAGAAAAATATGATTTTCGGTTTTAAAAAAAAATGAACCCAGAAAAATATGACAAAAAAAAAAATCAGAAAATTAAGGAGTTTAAGGGTTGAGAATACATACCATTTCGTTTTGGGTTGATTTAGAAGCCTTCTTAGGACCCATTAATGTATATATAGAGAGAAAATGGAGAAGAAATGAAGATATAAAGAGAGAAGACAGACGGGAGAGAGAGAGACTGGGAGTGAAAGAGAGAGAGTAGAGGCGGTTTGGTGATGTGAGAGGAGGGAGAAAGAATATATAAATAGGTTTGGTTTAAAAAATTGCACAAATATAAAAATAATAGGGTTAAAATTTAAAAAGATGAGAAGTTGAAGGGATGGACATTAATGAGGAAAACAAAATTTCGGCTCATCATGGCAAAGGAGGACGGCGCATTTATGAGGGATTTTAAGGATTTGATGGCTATTTAATGCTGAATGACCCAAAGTACACTTGATGTGACATTTTGGGTAAAGAGAAATTGTCCCACTTCCCTCATAAGTGTATGAACAATTATGATTAAATTTTTGCACAAACCCCAAAAACATATGTTTTGGTGTAAGTTTGGGGTGCAAGAAATATATCCCCAGAAAATAAAATTTTTCGAAAAACGTAAAACGAGGGAAAAATTAATTGCATAAGTACCCTTGAACAATTATGGGAATGTCAAAAGACAAAAATTCCTATAATAAATGATCATAATAACTTACCTGGTACTTGTGAAAATTGAATGCGATCAATCATTGAAATAATAAATTTTGAGCATTGATTGAGCCGCGATCATAAATGGGCGCATGAGGGGTGCATGATCTTTTCTAGGCGCGCGTAAGGATTTGGGAAATCAAGAGTGCTAGGCGCGCAAAGAATGGGGCGCGCAGGGATTTAAGTTGGCGCGCAGAGAGTTTCTTTGCAACTTTGAAAATGATCTAACATATAAAACCTAGTATACTCATAACTCACTAAAACAAAATCATTAGTATTGACAAAACTGTATTGAATTTTAGCTGAGTTCAAGCATACCCATTTCACCTCTCAAAAAGATGAACCGTTTCGCGTCAAGTGCTTTCGTTAGAATGTCGGCGATTTGATAGTCGGTTCCCACGTGTTCCAAATGAATATTGCCTTTCTCCACGTGGTCTTTGAGGAAGTGATATTTGATGTTGATGTGCTTGGTCTTTGAGTGCATGACAGGATTTTCAGAAACGGCAATTGTTGAAGTGTTGTCGCAGTAGATGGGACAATTTTCTTCGATGATATCATAGTCCACCAATTGCTGCTTCATCCATAGTATTTGACAGCAACAACTTCCTGCAGTGATATATTCAGCTTCGGTTGTTGAGACAGATACTGAACCTTGTTTCTTACTCGCCCATGACACAAGTCGATATCCGAGGAAATGACAAGTGCCACTAGTGCTTTTCCTATCAATTGTGCACGCTGCATAATCCGCATCTGAATAACCTACAAGTTTAAAGTTCGAATCTTTGGTGTACCAAAGTCCAAGGTTAACAGTACCGGATAGATATCTTATGATACGTTTCACAGCAATTAAGTGCGCTTCTCTAGGGTCAGATTGATAACGAGCGCAAACACAAACACTAAACATAATATCGGGCCTACTAGCAGTAAGATAAATGAGCGAGCCAATCATACCTCGATAGAGCGTTTGATCAACACGTTTACCTTTTAAATCTTTGTCGAGTTTGTTGCCGGTGGCCATTGGAGTATCATATGCTTTGGCGTTCTCAAGTCCAAATTTCTTGATTAAATCCTTTGTATATTTGGCTTGATTGATAAATATGCCTTCACTCATTTGCTTGATTTGTAGCCCGAGGAAGAATGTGAGTTCTCCCATCATGCTCATTTCAAATTTTCTCTTCATTAGTTTCTCAATGCGCTTGCACAACAATTCATTAGTAGAACCAAATATAATATCATCAACATAAATTTGAACAAGTAATTTATGACCATTATGCTTGGTAATGAAAAGAGTTGTATCGATTTTACCGCTAGTGAAGCCTTTTTCGATGAGAAACTTGGATAGTGTATCGTACCATGCTCTTGGTGCTTGTTTGAGACCGTATAAAGCTTTCTGAAGCTTGTACACATGATTTGGAAATTGAGAATCTTCAAACCCAGGTGGTTGAGCAACATAGACTTGTTTTTGGAGTTCACCATTTAGAAATGCGCTCTTCACATCCATTTGATATAACTTGAAGTTCTTGTGAGCGGCGTAAGCTAGAAAGAGTCTAATAGGTTCAAGTCTTGCAACGGGCGCGAAAGTTTCATCGTAATCAATTCCTTCTTCTTGCCTATAGCCTTGTGCAACCAATCTTGCTTTGTTTCTTGTGATGGTTCCATTCTCATCCATCTTGTTTTTGAACACCCATTTCGTACCAATCACTCCTTGATCATTTCATCTTGGAACAAGAGTCCAAACCTTGCATCGTTCAAATTGATTAAGTTCTTGCATAGCAACAACCCAATTAGGATCTTGGAGCGCTTCATCAGCCTTCTTCGGTTCAATTTGAGAGATAAAAGCAGTGTAAGCATGAAAATTTGTAGCTCTCCTTGTACGAACACCAACGTTTAGGTCACCAATGATATTATTGATTGGGTGACCTCTAACTTCACTAATTTCATGAGGTAAGTTAGGTTGAGTCGTAGTAACTTAAAGGTCTTCAATTGGTACATCTTCACCAGATTCTAAATCATCAAAATTTGGGGGTTGAATTGGTGTAGAGTTGAAACTTGGGTTTACACCAGATGCAGCAGTAGATATAGGCGCATGAGAGGAATCAAGAGGTGCAACATGTGAGTGAGGCACAGCTGATGATCCATTTGGCGCGCCATATGAGGAGTTAGGTGCAACTGATGTGGATGGATTTCCTTGAGTTGATAGATTCTGATTTTGAGTAGGCGCGACATAAATAGGAGGACCTGTATCATTAAGCTCAACAGAATCATCAGCAACATTTGGAGCCAAATGTGGCTCAAGGAGAGAATGTTCATCAAATGTAACATGTACAGATTCAACTATCACCAATGTAGATCTATTAAAAACGCGAAAATCTTTAGAATGTTTGGCATACCCAACAAAGATACCTTCGTCGGCTTTGGCATCGAATTTACCTCTATGTTCGTTTCCGTTGTAGAGGATATAACACTTGCAACCAAAGATCTTGAAGAATGCAATGTTGGGAGTTCTACCACGCCAAAGTTCATACAGAGTCTTGTTGTGATGTTTGTTGATGAGGGAACGATTTTGAGTAAAACATGCTGTGTTGATAGCTTCTTCCCAAAAGTACTTAGGCAATTTCGCTTCAGCTATCATTGTCTTTCCTGCTTCAATCAACGTCCTATTCTTTGTTTCCACAACACCATTTTGTTGAGGAACTCCAGCGATTGAGAAGTTGTGATCTATCCCATGATCGTCGCAATATTGAGCAACACCGTTGTTCTTGAATTCTGTTCCATTGTCGGATCGAACACTAACGATGTCATCTTGTTTTTGGGTTTGGAGCAGTCGAAATAAGGTGGTCAAAATGTCGTAACAATCGTCTTTTGAGATCATCATTTCCACCCATGTATATCTTGAATAATCATCCACCACAACTAGAGTATACTTGTTCTTTCGAATACTTGCAGTGGTGACTGGTCCAAATAGATCAATGTGGAGCAGTTGCAAACATCTAGAAGTTGAAGGATTGGTCTTGCTGGAGAAAGATTTCTTCGGTTGTTTGCCAAGTTTACACGCGGCGCACTTCTTGTCATGATGATCAGCAACCTTGGGAAGTCCTTTAACAAGGTTATTCCTGCTGAGTTTAGATAGATATTTGAAGTTCAAGTGACTTAAGCGCTTGTGCCACAGCCAACTATTTTCGCTCACACTTTTAGCTACAAAACAAAGATTAGTACTAGAGTTCATACTATGGAAATCAATAATGTAAATATTTGTCTTACGATATCCCGTGAGTAATGTAGTTCCAGTTTTTCCATTCTTGATAAGACATTGAGTTGAGGTGAAATGGCATTCTAATTCTTTATCGCAGAATTGAGATATGGATAATAAATTGTGCTTGAGCCCTTCGACGAGAGAGACTCTTTCAATGCACACTTTGTCTTTCTTGAGCTTTCCATATGCAACAACTTGACCTTTGTTATTATCACCAAATGTTACTGAGGGACCTCTTTCTTCATGGACATCTTCTAATAAGGATTCATCTCCAGTCATGTGTCTTGAACACCCACTATCGAGAATCCATTCATAATTTCTAGCTTTTGAAGATCCAGCCATGAAACAAAGAACCTGAAATATAGACATTTAAGCAGGTCCTCTTTATTCCTTTTGGGTCCTAGGGTTAGCAAATTTTGACAACCCACTCTTGCTTGACCTTAAGGTTTTTACGTCCTTTGGCATTGGGAGTGAATCGCAAAAGGCATTCCACGGCATTGTGTCCAGAACAATCACAAATGGAACAATGATGAAAGCCACCAATCACATGAGTTCTCACAAACTCTTTACTTTTCTTTGGGATAGCATTCTTCTTTGGGTCAGATGGACTAGCCTTAACAAAATCCTTCTTTTGAAATTTTGGAGAGCTTGATCTAGGAGGGCGCATAGGGCTAGGAGGCGCACGGCGATGAGGCGCGTGGCTCCTAGGCGCATAATGAGCACTCGGAGAAGGAGCGCGCTTTGTTTCAAGATGGATTTTGCTAGAGGATGATTCATTTGTAGCTATATCTTTCCCATTAGCTTTCCCAAATTTCTTCGTTGGGTAGACATAATGGAATGTTTGTCTCTTGACTTTTTCATGTCCTTTACCCATTGAATTATAATGTTTTTCCTTGGAAATTTCAAAAGTTTACTGATTTGTAAATTCACTATCTCTTTCAGCACAGATATCACATTTAAAGTTGTCACTAGTTGATGAGAATCCCAAGCCACTTTTATCACCACTGACTTTTTGGGACTCAAATATATTCTCTATAGTGACACGAGAATTGGACCACTCATTTGTAATCTTTTTAAGATCAGTAATTTGAACAACCAATTCATCGTTTTGAACTTTAAGAAGTGAGTTTTGTTCTGTTAAAAAAGTGTTTTTGACAGTAAGAGGAGTCATGCTCTTTATCTTCTCCTTAAGGAGGGTGAGTTCAGATTTAAGTAGAGATTTCTCGGTCTTAAGCTAGGAAATTTCATCACATGATAGTGTAGATACCCCGGGAGGAGTCCACGGCTTTAGGCTAGAGCGCGCGGAGTTATCCTAGGATGTCTAACTTGTTTTTAGAGTCGCCACGTATGTTTTGAGGAACATAAGAAAAACCTATTGATAATAGCCTAAGTTTGATTAAGAAAACAGAGATTCTTTGTTTTGAGGTTCGGGGGTTAGATTACGAGATGGGAAGTACCGAAACACCCATCTCGCCCAACTAAAGTTGGTCTTGCTTGATCAAAATCTACATGGATGATAAACGTTCTTCTTCTTCTTCTTTAAATCATAAAAAAAGGGTTTTGAAATAGAGTTTGGAATGTAGGAGATAACTCTTTAATCGACCTCAATGAGATGAGGTGATTATTAGAGTCATGTCCCAAAATGATTTGGGTGATTTCACTTTGATAAAACAAAAAGAAAGAGAAAAGAGATGAAGTTGAGAAGGGGAAAGAAATAGCTTTACCTAGACTTCAAGAGACTTCAAACACTTCTTGTTGAATTACTTGGAGAAATCCTTTGGAAAATGCTTTGAAAGTAGAAAATGTGGTTTATTGAGATTGAGAGCCAAAGGTCCAAGGTCAAGGTCAAGGTTTTTTGTCAAAGTTTTTGTCCCCCTGAAAATGGAGGTAAAGGGAGGTTTTTATAGGTGAAAGAGAGATGTTTTTGGTGCCAAAACTCAGTCACCAAGAAATCCTTCCCGGGCAAAATCCTGTAAATTGAGCAAGGGAGAGAATCCTGGCCAGAAATCTGTAACTGACGCCCAGAGGTGCGCGCTTCCTGCTTTGGGGGCGGGAGGCGCGCGCGTCTGGCTCCTCCTGTCGGAGGCGCGCGACTCAGAGAAGGCGATTTTGACAGAATGGACTAGAAAGTCAGCCCTGTTATTCAGTTTAGTCCCTGAACTTAACGAAGTCAGTCAGGAACTTAACGGAAGTGACAGAAACTAACAAGAAACACTTAAAATGGGGAGAAACACAAGATCAAATGTGCAACCGGGGTGAGCGGTCCAAGGCAGGGTGTCTACAGAGCCCCTCGGCGACGTGGATTGCAAAGCAAAACGCGTCAACGAAAGTTAAAAACACCCGCCGAGGACATCACCATGAAAAAGCAAAGACTCGATGAAAGCAGGAATTTGAAATTGCGAGAGATAGTGGTGCGCTCCCTGTGTGAGCGGCTTTTGTTGATAGAGGGGGTGGCATGATCCGTTAGGTGAACCTGCCGGCTGAATATGTTGAACGAGGCCGTTAGTGAACCTTTTGAACGAGGCCGTTAGTGAACCTTTGAGGATGAATCCGTTAGTGAAATCCGTTGATGAGGCCGTTAGTGAACCTTGGAAGAGGCCGTTAGTGAACCTTTGGAGAGGCCGTTAGTGAACCTTTGAGGAGATCGTTGGTGAACCTTTGAGGACGAATCCGTTAGTGAAATCCGTTGATGAGGCCGTTAGTGAACCCTTGTAGAGGCCGTTGGTGAACCTTTGGAGAGGCCGTTAGTGAACCTTTGAGGAGGTCGTTAGTGAACCTTTAGAGACGAATTCGTTAGTGAAATCCGTTGATGAGGCCGTTATTGAACCCTTGTAGAGGCCATTGGTGAACCTTTGGAGACGAATCCGTTAGTGAAATCCGTTGATGAGGTCGTTAGTGAACCCTTGAATGAGACCGTTAGTGAACCTTTGTAGACGAATCCGTTTAGTGAAATCCGTTGATGAAATCTTGCTTTGAAGTCTCGTGCCACTTGGAGTCACACTCGACTTTTGAATTGTGGGGTGCGGGCACAGTTGACCGCGACCAGAAAAATGCTCCTGCTGGGGATGAAATATTGTGATTGACTCTTGAGGGGGGTATGGAACCCGTGACAGAACTTAGGGAGTTCGGAATCTGGAGAAGGACATCCTACTTTTGAGTGAGAGTTTCTATCCTACTTTCAATCTTTGATATGCCTTAAGGGCGGACCAGAAGAAGGTGTGCCTCAACTGGGTGTCCGAGGACCGGGGCTGTGTCTTGATTTAGACTGGAGATCTCTGACAAGGCCTTTTCTGAAGTGATCTAGACTTGGGAGGCGCGCGCTTTCCTCTTTAAGCTTGGGACGCGCGCGCATTTCAGGCCGCTGGCGGGTGGCGCGCGCGTCTGGGAGGCGGAATTCTGTGCTTGACATTTGCTGGCCAAAAGAACCCCCAACAGCTATAATATCATCTTCTGTTCGACCACTTGATTCTCACAGCTCCTTTCTGCTATTTTTGAACATCATATTATTGCTTAACTTTGCTTGTGATCAACATTTTCCATGGCTTCCAATTCTTTTGCTCTTGATGCCAAGGTTGTTAGTGGGTATGAAATGGACTTGGGCACTTTTGTGTATTATTTCAAGACCCATCCCAAGAAGGCCTTCATTAAAGACTTCGGGTTCCGAATTCTTTTCATTGAAGCCGGATTGGGATTTGTTGAGAGCTGCCGCGGCTTTCTGGGATTGCGACAGCCATACCTTCAACTTTTCAGCTAATGAAATGGTGCCGACTGTTGATGCTTTCGGGGCCATCCTTGGCATGCCTTTGGCCGGTCGGATTGCTGTCCCTAAATATCACCGTGGTGCCATTGACTCTTGGGTTGAGTTACTGAGTCTCCCTGTTGAGGATGTGAGGAAGATGTTGCACGGTACTGTGATTGACATAACTGAGTTGCCGATGTTCTTCAGTTTACACTCGGAGGATCCGGTGGATCAATCTTTCAAGAGGAATGCCATGGCCGCTTGTCTCTTTAGTGAAGTACTGTTTGTTACACCCTTCGGGACTGCGGATGTACAGTTGGCTTAGATTATTTTGCAAGCCAAGGAGCAACAATTTAGTATAATCCCTCTTATTGTAGGGGAGACGTTGCACGGCCTTGATGAGTTACATAGGACGGACAAGATGTGTCGGGGAAGCCCTTTGCTCTTGACCATATGGCTCCGAGAACACTTCAAGATTTATTCCCCGGATGGTGATTTGTCTCCTTTTGCTGTTCATAGGAGGAAGCTGTTGATCCGGGATTTATCTGAAGATGGTTGGAAGAAATTCTTTGCCTCTCGGGTAACCGTCGATATTGAGTGGTGCCCTCCTTCTTGGGGTCTTCGTCCTTTTGTGGAATGGACTCTTGGTTTTCGGCACGTGGTTGTACCCGGCTTGAGAGATTCTTCATTTTACCAGCCAGAGCGGGTTTTGCGGCAGTTTGGTTGCCAACAGATAATTCCTTTTCCGAGGGACGGAATGCTTCGTCCAGTTGCTTACATGGGTCCGGACTTCTCGAGTGAGCTTCAGTCGGCTTGGGGAGATGATCGCAACCGTTGGGCTTTTGCTCCTCTGCATCGGGGGAGTGTCTTCCTTCCAGAGAGCTACTTGGATTATTTGTTTGGCACCCTTTACCGTGGCATCACTTGGGTCGATGTGCTTCGTGCCGAGTTGTTGGGAAAGGGTTTTGAGCCTAGCAGTGCTTTGAGATATAGGGAGGCTGCTGCTGATTCGAGTAACATTCTTGCTGACCCTTTCGGTACTCCTTTGGATGACTTTTATGCTAGGAGACGTGCCGCAACACAGAAGGTTTCGGTGCGTTTTAGTGCTCCTCCGTTATCCAAGAAGAAAAGGATTGAGAGACGATCGCGTGGTCCTTTGAAGGCTAAGAGAAAAAATTGGACTTTTCTTAGTACCCTAAGAGATTGCAATTAAATTAGACCACTTTGTTTTAGGATTTAATGTTTTGATGTCTTTTGTTGCTCAATAAATCCGTTGTAATGGCTTGAATAATTCATTGAATGAATAAAAAAAATTGCATCTTGTTATTTGAAGTGAATTGGGTATTTTTGATATGTTTTAGACCGCACCCGAAGGTTGCCTACGTTCCTCCAGTTGGGAGGCTCAGGTCTCCGTAGTTCAAATAAACAAAGACCATTTTTTTTATTTTTTTTGTGTGCACCCTGTTTTTTGCCTAGACATCCCTTTCGGGTTTTCAATCTAGTGGGCTTCTTTTTTGCACGTGCTCTAATTTTGCCTAGGTCGCCCTTGCGGGTTTTCAACCTAGCGAGCGATTTTTTTTTATTTTTTTTTATGGTATTTGTTTATTAAGCATAGAACCTCTTGAGCTTGTCGAGGTTGACCTCCTTTGGCAGCTGGTCACCATCTAAATCCACGAGTCGGACTGCACCGCCACTTAGTATCTTCTTGACCACGTACGGACCGATCCATCGGGGTCCCCATTTCCCCAGGGGATTCATGGCGTTAGGAGGATGTTGTCTTAAGACCAAATCTCCCACATTGATGTTTCGAGGCTTTACCTTTTTGTTGAAAGCTCTTGCCATCCTTTGCTGATACGCCCTTGTGCGTTCGAGTGCTCTTAGACATTTCTCGTCGAGTAAGGCTAGCTGTTCATATCGACTTTGCATCCAGTCGACCTCGCTGACTTGATTCTCGAGGAGGACCCGTAGAGATGGGACTTCAAGTTCGATTGGGAGTACGGCTTCAGAACCATAGACTAACGCATAAGGAGTTTCTCCTGTTGCTGACCGTATTGATGTGCGGTAGCCCCACAATGCCAATGGTAGCTTCTCGGGCCAATCCCTTCCTGTTGAGGCCATTTTCTTGACGATGGTCTCGATGGTCTTATTTGCTGCTTCAACCGCGCCGTTTGCTTGGGGACGGTAAGGAGATGACTTGTGTTTGGTGATCTTGTATTCTACCAAAAGTGAATCCATTTCCTTCTCAAAGTGAGAGCCGTTGTCGGAAATGATTTCATGAGGCACGCCGTATCGGCACATGATATTAATCTTTACAAATTCGGCCACTTTCTTGGCGTTGAGGGTCCGATAGGCTTGTGCTTTGACCCACTTTGTGAAGTAGTCGACGGCCACTAGGACGAATGACTGCCCGTTGCTTCCGGCAGGATGGACTTTACCGATGATGTCTATCCCCCAACAAGAGAAAGGCCAAGGTGTGACCATGTTGTAAAGTTGCGAGGGTGGAGCATGTTGCAGATTAGCATGGAATTGTCACTTGGCACACCTTTTGACTTTCTCGATACAGTCTCGTTCCATAGTGCTCCAATAGTAACCAATGCGGAGTATCTTCTTGACTAGCATAAACCCATTCATGTGGGGTCCACACTCTCCTTCGTGCACTTCACACATTATCTCTTGAGCTTCGGTCTCATTGGCGCATAAGAGATTGATCCCGTCGTGGTGCCTTTTGTAGACTCGGTCTCCAATCAATACGTACCGAGAGGCTAGCCTTTGCAGAGCCGCTTGAGACTTCTTATTGCTATTCTCGGGATAAGTGCCATCTTTGAGGAAATTCATGATATCCGAATACCACGGAGAGTTTGTTTGAACCTCGTTGATCTCGATACTCATGCAGTACGCCGGACTGTTCCTTCGGGCAATTTTGAAAGGCTTCACCATTTTCCCCTGGGGCATTTTGACTAATGAAGCTATGGTAGCCAGTGCATCGGCGAAGCGATTCTTATCCCTTGGCAGGTAGTTGAAAGTGATCTCTTGGAATTGTCCAACCAATTCTTCAAGGTGCTGACCATACTGTTGGAGGGTCGGGTCTTGGATTCGCCATTTACCCGGTTGCTGATTGATGAGGAGCAAAGAGTCGCCGAATACTTCTAGTTCCGTGACGTTTCTTTCGAGAGATGCTTCGAGCCCTGCTATGCATGCTTCGTACTCGGCAATGTTGTTGGTAGCTTCGAATTCCAGACGGATGGCAATGGGAGTGTAGATGTCTTTTGGATCGACAAGCAATACTCCTATACCAAAACCGTGTTTATTGGCGGCGCCATCGAAAAAAAGTTGCCACTTATTTTCCTCGGTTGTAGTACAAATTAAATGCTCGTCGGGGAACTGTATGTCTTCCCCCTTCACTTCGTCACACGGGAATTCGGCAAGCTGGTCACTGAACACTTTCCCCTTGACGGATTTTAGTGTGACGTAAGTGATATCCTAGCCGGCGAGCATGAAGTACCATTTGGCTATTCTTGTTGACATGAAAGGCTTCTCGAAGATGTAGCGGAGCGGGTCCACCTTTGCTACTAGCTTGATCGGGAAAGCTTCCATATAGTGTTTGAGCTTTTGAGTAACCTAAACCAATGCTGCACATGACTTCTCTAAGACAGAGTATTTCTTTTCGCCTCCTTGGAATCGGCGACTGATAAAATAAATGGCATTCTCCTTTGTGGACTCTCGTTGCTCTTGTGCTAACATAGCCCCTAGAGCTTCATCATTGACAGTGAGATAGAGCAATAGAGGCTTCTCCTTGTGCGGCGGAACTAGAACAGGAGGGCACGTCAAGTAATGCTTCACTTGGTCGAAGGCTTCTTGGCACGCGTTGGTCCATTCTAAAGCCACATTATTCTTGAGTAGCTTGAAGATTGGCTCGCACATGGAAGTGAGTTGGTGCACAAACCGACTGATGTATTGCAGTCTGCCCATGAAACCTTTGATTTCTTTCTGCGTCTTTGGAGGAGGCATGTCAATGATTGCTTTGATTTTGGAAGGATCTACTTCAATTCCCCTTTCAGTGACCACATAACCAAGGACTTTGCCTCGGATAACCCCGAACGTGCACTTTGCAGTGTTGAGCCTCATCTTGTGTTGACGAAGCCTTTCGAAGAACTTGCGGAGATCGATTAAATGTTGACCATCGGTCCCTTTGGAGTGAATGATCATGTCGTCCACATAGACCTCGATTTCTTTGTGAATCATATCGTGGAACAAGTCTGTCACGGCTCTTTGGTAAGAAGCCCCAGCATTTCTTAACCCAAATGGCATGACTGTGTAGCAGAAGGTACCCCATGGTGTTGTGAAGGCTGTCTTATGTTGATCTTCCTCGGCCATGAGAATCTGATTGTACCCAGCGAACCCATCCACGAATGAGCGAACCTCGTAGGCAGCAGTGGAGTCGACCAGCATGTCGATGTTAGGGAGTGGAAAATCATCTTTTGGGGAAGCTTTGTTCAAATCCCGGAAGTCCACACAAACTCGAACCTTGCCGTTTGCCTTTCTGACTGTCACGACGTTGGCTAACCATGTCGGATACTCGATAACCTTGATGAAACCCACACTGAGGAGCTTCTCGATCTCTTCTTGACTTGCAGAGACCATTCTGGCTTGATCTTTCTGAGCTTCTGTTTTACCGCTTAGCATCTTCTTTGATCGGAATTCTGTGCTCCGCTACCTTTCTGTCCAAACCCGGCATGTCTTTGTATGACCATGCGAACACATCCACGAACTCCCGTAGTAGTGCAGTCAATCTGTCTCTGTCGTCCCCCTTGAAGAAGCTTCCGATCTTAGTTTCCCTTGGCCCTTCTTCGGTACCCAGATTAACAACATGCAATTCTTCGTCAGCCTCTGGACTATTTTCACCACGACTACGGACTTGTTGAGCAAGTTCATTTAAGTATGTTGTGTTTTCGTGGTCTATTTCATCATAATTTGAATCGTTATTAACTTGTTCGTTAAGTTCATTATTAGTTAATTCATCATTTATGATGTTTGCAATCTTAGGGTACTCAGAAATATCAAATTTTTCATTAGCAAAGAAAGGAAACACACGCTCAGATATGGCCTCCATATCCTCTTGGGTGAGGGTATTAGAGACACTCTCGGACTCGAAAGTAAGTGTGAGCCGCTCTTCCTTTGTTGTTGTGCGGGGTATGCAACCCATTTCTTGGACTAAGAATTCTTCGGATACCACGGGCCCTTTCGTAGAATACCAATTGTTGATCGGCTCGGAGCTTGGCGGGATCTCACTGATAGTCTCATTCATGATGACGGTGTCATGGATGGCGTTGACTTGGCATTCATTCATTATGGCAAGCTCTTCGAACATGGAGGCTAAATCTGTCAGTTCTTCCCCCACGATGATTTCTGTCTCGGACTCTATAGTCACCTTCCTTCCCCACCATTCACGGGGCGATATGGGAGTTGGTTCCCTTTCGGATTTCTGGATCTCACAATCGGAGAAGATTTCGAGACCGGGCTTTTTGACACCCTTATTGTTAACCCATGGCTCGGAAAGATCATGTATGGAACGTCTTCCCCTTGGCGGATAAAATAGCCATTCAACGTCTTGCGGTAAGGCCTTAGATTAGGGACCTCATAACGACGGCCTTCTTTACGAGCTCGGGCCTTTTCATCCTTGATCGCTTGCTCTTGTTTCAAGTCTTCTCTGGAAGGCTCGTACCCCAAAAGAATGTGTTCTTGACAAATGGAACTTGCACAGGATGTAGGATTCCTTGTTGATATTTCCCTAAGCCTAAACCAGGGAAGTAGTCCATATTCCTCATTATGCGGAGGATTTTGTGATTGCTGGGGGTCCATGATCCGTTTCCCCCTTCTTTGTCAATGGCGTTGATTGAGACGCCGGAGAGAGTGGAGTCTGGTAAACCATGCTGAACTTGGTGGACGGGCTCACCTTTTCTGTGGATAGTGACGTTTTCGGCCATAACGGTCACTATTTCATCATCATTTCGGATCTTGACACATTGATGGAGAGTTGACGGGACGGCGTTGGAACTGTGAATCCATGGTCGACCCAAGAGTAAGTTGAACGAGGCCGGGATGTCAAGTACTTGGAATGGAACGGACATGACCATGCTCCCAAACTCGATGTCTATTTCGATCATGCCCATGACTGTACGGGCGGTGCTGTCATAACCTCAGATTACTTGAGTAGAAGGCTTCAAATCGGAATCCTTAAGCCCCAGTATGCCCATGATTCTGCTAGGCATGAGGTTGAGTACGGAACCACCGTCCACTAAGACTCTTGAGATGGGCCTCCCCCTTGCTCGTACCTTGAGGTAAATAGCCTCGTTGTGGTTGGAACCGAATGGTGGAAGGTCCATATCGGCAAAGGTGATGACGTTGCCAAAATGAATGTGACCGATCATTGCCGTGAGGTCCTCGGGAGTAGTATCGGGAGAAACTGATGTATCATCGCGATTGCGGATGACAAGATCTCGGTGTTTCTTTGAGGATGCAATGAGGTCCCAAATAGAGATGTTGGCTTGAGTTTTCTTGAGTTGGACAAGTAGAGGATCTTCGGGAGTGTCGCGAGCTTGTGGCCTTTGAGAAGAGGAGCTTGGTGCGGAAGTGGAAGGGTTGCTTGCTATGACTCGACCGGATCGAGTTAGCATGTTGAAGTTCCCATCTTGCTTCTTTTTCCTATTCTCTAGTACTTCCCTCATTACCTCATCGTAAGTTACAACATAACAAGATTGTCAAGTTTATTCATAACATTGGGGCCCCATTCACAATGGGATTGAATGGGTGGTCCCCTCGAGTTCTCCTATCTCTATTACATTGACATGTTCGCCATTAGTCACTACAAATTCTTTCTTGTCTGAGATCTTGAATGACATTGCGGAGAACGAAGCATTCCTCGGTGGTGTGGCCACTATATTTGGTGGTAGCCACAATATTTGTGGTGAGCATGATTGGGGTTGACCGTCTTGGGTTGGTACCCTTGTACGGGTGTGACTTGACCTTTTGCTTTGAGGACTTTGAACACTTCGGTTTGAGTCATACCTTGGAGAGGCATGTAGACACGGTCATTTCGAGACTTCTTCCCTTGGGGTGGAGGAACCTTTTTGTAATTCCCCTTATCGATAGTGACGGCGTTGACCGAGGCCTCTTTTGTGGAGTTGGAAGCGGCCTTGTAGCGGTAGCTAAGAGCACTCTTCTTCACTTCTTTGAGCAACTCGTCCATTCGGACCCCCGCCTCATACATTTAGGAGAAATCCGCATAGCAAGCCCCACTTAGGTGGGTTCGGAGATCAATTTGAGACATTTGAGAAATATGTCCATTTTCTCCTTGGTATTTGGCCTTTCCACAATCTCGGAGAGTTTATCATTCCATCTCCTTATGAAGTCGATGAAGGACTCGTGGTCTCGTTGAGTAGTGTTCTCTAGCTCTTTCCTTGTGGGCCGGTGAGTGGTGTTGCCTTGGTATTGGTTCTTGAAGGCAAGCATGGCGGAGTCCCAATCAAGACGGACAGTGAGCGGGAGAGTAGCATACCAATCTTTTGCCACCCCCTCGAGAGTGAGAGGAAAGCATTGAGCCATCACCTTGGGGGAGACCTTCTTCGGAACCATTGCCCAAATATAAGTCTCAATGTGAGCCATAGGACAAGAGTTTCCCTTGAATTTGCTTATGTAGGGCATCTTGAACTTATCAGGAAGAGCGGTCATAGTACTCATGAGGATGGATGATTGATAAAGGCTTGTGTCGGAGCCTTTCCCCATGTTGAGCCATTGAATCTTTGGTCGATGTAGGCCATGATAGAATCCACCATTTTGGGCTCATTGTTCTCGGAACTCGGCTCTCCCACTTTCTTGGTGCGGGTGTTGACATAAGGACTTTTGAACAAACCTTCCGTCCATTCGGATTCGTCATCGTTATTCTTGCTCTTCTCCTTGGCAAGATTAGTGAGCTTTTCTTTCATTAGCTCCATCTCGGCCTCGTGGGCCTCCCTTTGGCTGTCGAGGTGGGATTGCCAGATATCGTCTTTGCTTTGTGCCTCCTTATTAAGGGTGGAGACTTGCTCTTGGAGGAGTTGGACCATGGTTGAAAGCTGTTCGAGAGACATGGTGTTGTTGCTGCCGGTCATGGTTGCTGTTGGAGCTGTTGGAGTAATCTCTTCACGGACTAACCGATTTGCCGAATCCCGGTAGACTCTGTAAGTACCAATTGAACCTAGATTTGCAGAAGAGGCCCTTGTCAGTCTTGAGTAACACTTGCGGTCCACGAAGAGGCTTAGAACACACAGTTGGCACACGACTCGAACCACATAAGAAAAGACTCTTTTTTTTTTTTAATAAGTCGGAGGGAATGGATCCCTTTTGGGGTTTCTAAGAAAATAATGGAATCGTCACACTAGTATATAGACCATCTCGCGGTCCCATATACTCATCGGATTCCATCGCGTTTGTGAATCCTACATGTATCGGGATTAAACTAAATTAATGTAGTAAAGCATACATGCGGGGACGGATTTTATTTTCGTCCAAAAATAACCACTTTTGGGGACGGATTTTTATTGCGTCCGTTTCAACAAGTTGGCATGTATGATTTGAAGACATTAGTTTAGGGAAATCTCGGTACATGGAAACCGACTTGAGTCACGGAGTGTTAGACCCTAACTAGAATGTGTGGCTTGTGCTCGGCTTGAATATGAGGCTCAAAGGTCACCCCCGGCATGTAGTCATGAACTACGCCACGGGCTGAGGTTACCGCTTCGAAAGAGCCAAGGTCGATGGAGCTTGAAACTTTCTAGGACGGGCATCGACGGGTTTGGGGTTGGACTTGTGCGACTCGATAGTGAGCAGTTCATAGGAATATGTGCATGTAGTGTGAGGTCTAACAGGTGACAATTTTTTTTTTTTTTATATATATATATATTTTATTTTTTTTTTTTTTTTTTTAAAAAACAAAAGAAAAAAAACAAATAAGCACATAATTACAACTTTCGAATCACCCGTGTGACCGATAAAATAGAACATAAAATTAAAACAGTCCGAAGTTCAGAATAACCACTGATGCAGGCAACTGTGCCCACACCCCCATCACACTGCTCTGTTCAGAGACCTGTTCTGTTCTGGGAACCAACCCAGAAGCGTGCGCCTCTGAGTGCTGATACGAGACGCGCGCGCTTGGCGCGATGCTATTGGGAGGCGCGCGCTTCTGGGCACACCTGTCAGATTGTCAGATTTTGGACTCAGGGGATTGCCCTGGTCCTATGTGCATATTGTAACCCCTGCAGAAATGATTAGTGGAGAATAGCAGAAGAAGAAGATGAAGAACATGAAGAAGCGGGCGATTCTGGTCCTTGATGCGGGATGCGCGCGCCTTAGGCTGAAGAGGCCAGAAGTGCGCGCCTCCCCCATCAGGAGTCAGAATGCCCAAAAAGATGTAGATTTTGATCAGAATGCAAGTTTAACCCTCAAAACTCCCCAGCGGAGTCGCCACTGTAGATACCCCGGGAGGAGTCCACGGCTTTAGGCTAGAGCGCGCGGAGTTATCCTAGGATGTCTAACTTTTTTTTTAGAGTCGCCACCTATGTTTTGAGGACATAAGAAAAACCTATTGATAATAGCCTAAGTTTGATTAGAAAACAGATTCTTTGTTTTGAGGTTCGGGGGTTAGATTACGAGATGGGAAGTACCGAAACACCCATCTCGCCCAACTAAAGTTGGTCTTGCTTGATCAAAATCTACATGGATGATAAACGTTCTTCTTCTTCTTCTTTAAATCATAAAAAAGGGGTTTTAAAATAGAGTTTTGGAATGTAGGAGATAACTCTTTAACCGACCTCAATGAGATGAGGTGATTATTAGAGTCATGTCCCAAAATGATTTGGGTGATTGCACTTTAATAAAACAAAAAGAAAGAGAAAAGAGATAAGTTGAGAAGGGAAAGAAATAGCTTTACCTAGACTTCAAGAGACTTCAAACACTTCTTGTTGAATTACTTGGAGAAATCCTTTGGAAAATGCTTTGAAAGTAGAAAATGTGGTTTATTGAGATTGAGAGCCAAAGGTCAAGGTCAAGGTCAAGGTTTTTGGTCAAAGTTTTTGTCCCACTGAAAAGGAGGTAAAGGGAGGTTTTTATAGGTGAAAGAGAGATGTTTTTGGTGCCAAAACTCAGTCACCAAGAAATCCTTCCCGGGCAAAAATCCTGTAAATTGAGCAAGGGAGAGAAATCCTGGCCAGAAATCTGCAACTGACGCCCAGAGGCGCGCGCTTCCTGCTTTGGGGGCGGGAGGCGCGCGCGTCTGGCTCCTCCTGTCGGAGGCGCGCGACTCAGAGAAGGCGATTTTGACAGAATGACTAGAAAGTCAGCCCTGTTATTCAGTTTAGTCCCTGAACTTAACGATGTTGTCAGGAACTTAACGGAAGTGACAGAAACTAACAAGAAACACTTAAAATGGGGAGAAACACAAGATCAAATGTGCAACCGGGTGAGCGGTCCAAGGCGGGGTGTCTACAGATAGTGCTAAAGCTTCCTTCATATTATCAATCTAGTGATTAC
>JAOWBW010000139.1:1330556-1441822 GCA_026119855.1 Campanula takesimana
AAAAGCAAAACATTTCAAGCCTTCTCATTAAGCCACGTGGAATTATGACGTGGAAATCCATGTGGCATTATTCTATAGGCAAATGTATATAATACTTATTTCAGGAAATGATTTAGTTTTTTGAAACTGATTTTTTTTTAAATCAAATATTTTCTGAGCTTAAATTACGAAAACATGATTACTTAATTTTAGTAGGCTAAAGATAATGGATATCTTAAATTAAAATATTAGAAATTATAATCATTCAGTTAGTTGAATTTTAAGATATGGGCTAAAGATAAGAAATGTGATGTAGCAGTATATCTCGGTGAAGAAAATCGAGCCACATATTTTGCAAAAATAAAAATAAAAATAAAAATGTAGGATTCTATAAATAAAGTATGTTTGATGGTTTAAATTACTAATTGATGCGGACACTAAGGCGTTGAAGTTTTTGGAGTAATTTCAGCGAGTGCGCCGAAACCGTCATAACTTTTGACTCCGGATGAACGCGGAACGCACCGCATATCAAATCGAACGTCGGAGCGAGACGGACAAAAGTCGTTATCTTTAATTTGGACGTAGATGTTGTCAACTTTGCATGCATATTCATTTTTTATATGAGAATTTGTATTTTTTGTTATTTAGTGAAAAGAAAATTAAAGTTAATAATTAATGGTAAAAATCTACACATCTATATAATATATAAAAGCAAAAACATTTCAAGCCTTCTCATTAATCCACGTGGAATTATGACGTGGAAATCCACGTGGCATTATTCTATAGGCAAATGTATATAATACTTATTTCAGGAAATGATTTAGTTTTTTAAAATTGATTTTTTTTAAATCAAATATTTTCTGAGCTTAAATTACGAAAACATGATTACTTAATTTTAGTAGGCTAAAGATAATGGATATCTTATATTAAAATATTAGAAATTATAATCATTCAGTTAGTTGAATTTTAAGATATGGGCTAAAGATAAGAATCTATATAATATATAAAAGCAAAAACATTTCAAGCCTTCTCATTAAGCCACGTGGAATTATGACGTGGAAATCCACGTAGCATTATTCTATAGGCAAATGTATATAATACTTATTTCAGGAAATGATTTAGTTTTTTGAACTGATTTTTTTTTTAAATCAAATATTTTCTGAGCTTAAATTACGAAAACATGATTACTTAATTTTAGTAGGCTAAAGATAATGGATATCTTAAATTAAAATATTAGAAATTATAATCATTCAGTCAGTTGAATTTTAAGATATGGGCTAAAGATAAGAAATGTGATGTAGCAGTATATCTCGGTGAAGAAAATCGAGCCACATATTTTGCAAAAATAAAAATAAAATAAAAATGTAGGATTCTATAAATAAAGTATGTTTGATGGTTTAAATTACTAATTGATGCGGACACTAAGGCGTTGAAGTTTTTGGAGTAATTTCAGCGAGTGCGCCGAAACCGTCATAATTTTGACTCCGGATGAACCGCGGAACGCACCGCATATCAAATCGAACGTCGGAGCGAGACGGACAAAAGTCGTTATCTTTAATTTGGACGTAGATGTTGTCAACTTTGCATGCATATTCATTTTTATATGAGAATTTGTATTTTTTGTTATTTAGTGAAAAAAAATTAAAGTTAATAATTAATGGTAAAAATCTACACATCTATATAATATATAAAAGCAAAAACATTTCAAGCCTTCTCATTAATCCACGTGGAATTATGACGTGGAAATCCACGTGGCATTATTCTATAGGCAAATGTATTAATACTTATTTCAGGAAATGATTTAGTTTTTTAAAATTGATTTTTTTTTAAATCAAATATTTTCTGAGCTTAAATTACGAAAACATGATTACTTAATTTTAGTAGGCTAAAGATAATGGATATCTTATATTAAAATATTAGAAATTATAATCATTCAGTTAGTTGAATTTTAAGATATGGGCTAAAGATAAGAATCTATATAATATATAAAAGCAAAAACATTTCAAGCCTTCTCATTAAGCCACGTGGAATTATGACGTGGAAATCCACGTAGCATTATTCTATAGGAAAATGTATATAATACTTATTTCAGGAAATGATTTAGTTTTTTGAAACTGATTTTTTTTTTAAATCAAATATTTTCTGAGCTTAAATTACGAAAACATGATTACTTAATTTTAGTAGGCTAAAGATAATGGATATCTTAAATTAAAATATTAGAAATTATAATCATTCAGTTAGTTGAATTTTAAGATATGGGCTAAAGATAAGAAATGTGATGTAGCAGTATATCTCGGTGAAGAAAATCGAGCCACATATTTTGCAAAAATAAAAATAAAAATAAAAATAAAAATGTAGGATTCTATAAATAAAGTATGTTTGATGGTTTAAATTACTAATTGATGCGGACACTAAGGCGTTGAAGTTTTTGGAGTAATTTCAGCGAGTGCGCCGAAACCGTCATAACTTTTGACTCCGGATGAACCGCGGAACGCACCGCATATCAAATCGAACGTCGGAGCGAGACGGACAAAAGTCGTTATCTTTAATTTGGACGTAGATGTTGTCAACTTTGCATGCATATTCATTTTTATATGAGAATTTGTAT
Source organism: Campanula takesimana (assembly GCA_026119855.1). Classification (NCBI taxonomy): domain Eukaryota; kingdom Viridiplantae; phylum Streptophyta; class Magnoliopsida; order Asterales; family Campanulaceae; genus Campanula; species Campanula takesimana. Next base: position 1,333,144 of record JAOWBW010000139.1, read on the forward strand.
TTTTTGTTATTTAGTGAAAAAAAATTAAAGTTAATAATTAATGGTAAAAATCTACACATCTATATAATATATAAAAGCAAAACATTTCAAGCCTTCTCATTAATCCACGTGGAATTATGACGTGGAAATCCACGTGGCATTATTCTATAGGCAAATGTATATAATACTTATTTCAGGAAATGATTTAGTTTTTTAAAATTGATTTTTTTTTAAATCAAATATTTTCTGAGCTTAAATTACGAAACATGATTACTTAATTTTAGTAGGCTAAAGATAATGGATATCTTATATTAAAATATTAGAAATTATAATCATTCAGTAGTTGAATTTTAAGATATGGGCTAAAGATAAGAATCTATATAATATATAAAAGCAAAAAACATTTCAAGCCTTCTCATTAAGCCACGTGGAATTATGACGTGGAAATCCGTAGCATTATTCTATAGGAAAATGTATATAATACTTATTTCAGGAAATGATTTAGTTTTTTAAACTGATTTTTTTTTAAATCAAATATTTTCTGAGCTTAAATTACGAAACATGATTACTTAATTTTAGTAGGCTAAAGATAATGGATATCTTATATTAAAATATTAGAAATTATAATCATTCAGTTAGTTGAATTTTAAGATATGGGCTAAAGATAAGAATCTATATAATATATAAAAGCAAAACATTTCAAGCCTTCTCATTAAGCCACGTGGAATTATGACGTGGAAATCATGTGGCATTATTCTATAGGCAAATGTATATAATACTTATTTCAGGAAATGATTTAGTTTTTTAAAACTGATTTTTTTTTAAATCAAATATTTTCTGAGCTTAAATTACGAAAACATGATTACTTAATTTTAGTAGGCTAAAGATAATGGATATCTTAAATTAAAATATTAGAAATTATAATCATTCGTTAGTTGAATTTTAAGATATGGGCTAAAGATAAGAAATGTGATGTAGCAGTATATCTCGGTGAAGAAAATCGAGCCACATATTTTGCAAATAAAAATATAAAAATAAAAATGTAGGATTCTATAAATAAAGTATGTTTGATGGTTTAAATTACTAATTGATGCGGACACTAAGGCGTTGAAGTTTTTGGAGTAATTTCAGCGAGTGCGCCGAAACCGTCATAACTTTTGACTCCGGATGAACCGCGGAACGCACCGCATATCAAATCGAACGTCGGAGCGAGACGGACAAAGTCGTTATCTTTAATTTGGACGTAGATGTTGTCAACTTTGCATGCATATTCATTTTTATATGAGAATTTGTATTTTTTGTTATTTAGTGAAAAAAAATTAAAGTTAATAATTAATGGTAAAAATCTACACATCTATATAATATATAAAAGCAAAAACATTTCAAGCCTTCTCATTAATCCACGTGGAATTATGACGTGGAAATCCACGTGGCATTATTCTATAGGCAAATGTATATAATACTTATTTCAGGAAATGATTTAGTTTTTTAAAATTGATTTTTTTTTAAATCAAATATTTTCTGAGCTTAAATTACGAAAACATGATTACTTAATTTTAGTAGGCTAAAGATAATGGATATCTTATATTAAAATATTAGAAATTATAATCATTCAGTTAGTTGAATTTTAAGATATGGGCTAAAGATAAGAATCTATATAATATATAAAAGCAAAAACATTTCAAGCCTTCTCATTAAGCCACATGGAATTATGACGTGGAAATCCACGTGGCATTATTCTATAGGAAATGTATATAATACTTATTTTCAGGAAATGATTTAGTTTTTAAAACTGATTTTTTTTTAAATCAAATATTTTCTGAGCTTAAATTACGAAAACATGATTACTTAATTTTAGTAGGCTAAATATAATGGATATCTTAAATTAAAATATTAGAAATTATAATCATTCAGTTAGTTGAATTTTAAGATATGGGCTAAAGATAAGAAATGTGATGTAGCAGTATATCTCGGTGAAGAAAATCGAGCCACATATTTTGCAAAAATAAAAATAAAAATAAAAATAAAATGTAGGATTCTATAAATAAAGTATGTTTGATGGTTTAAATTACTAATTGATGCGGACACTAAGGCGTTGAAGTTTTTGGAGTAATTTCAGCGAGTGCGCCGAAACCGTCATAACTTTTTTGACTCCGGATGAACCGCGGAACGCACCGCATATCAAATCGAACGTCGGAGCGAGACGGACAAAAGTCGTTATCTTTAATTTGGACGTAGATGTTGTCAACTTTGCATGCATATTCATTTTTATATGAGAATTTGTATTTTTTGTTATTTAGTGAAAAAAAATTAAAGTTAATAATTAATGGTAAAAATCTACACATCTATATAATATATAAAAGCAAAAACATTTCAAGCCTTCTCATTAATCCACGTGGAATTATGACGTGGAAATCCACGTGGCATTATTCTATAGGCAAATGTATATAATACTTATTTCAGGAAATGATTTAGTTTTTTAAAATTGATTTTTTTTTAAATCAATATTTTCTGAGCTTAAATTACGAAAACATGATTACTTAATTTTAGTAGGCTAAAGATAATGGATATCTTATATTAAAATATTAGAAATTATAATCATTCAGTTAGTTGAATTTTAAGATATGGGCTAAAGATAAGAATCTATATAATATATAAAAGCAAAAACATTTCAAGCCTTCTCATTAAGCCACATGGAATTATGACGTGGAAATCCATGTGGCATTATTCTATAGGCAAATGTATATAATACTTATTTCAGGAAATGATTTAGTTTTTTAAAACTGATTTTTTTTTTAAATCAAATATTTTCTGAGCTTAAATTACGAAAACATGATTACTTAATTTTAGTAGGCTAAAGATAATGGATATCTTAAATTAAAATATTAGAAATTATAATCATTCAGTTAGTTGAATTTTAAGATATGGGCTAAAGATAAGAAATGTGATGTAGCAGTATATCTCGGTGAAGAAAATCGAGCCACATATTTTGCAAAAAAAAAATAAAAATAAAAATAAAAATGTAGGATTCTATAAATAAAGTATGTTTGATGGTTAAATTACTAATTGATGCGGACACTAAGGCGTTGAAGTTTTTGGAGTAATTTCAGCGAGTGCGCCGAAACCGTCATAACTTTTGACTCCGGATGAACCGCGGAACGCACCGCATATCAAATCGAACGTCGGAGCGAGACGGACAAAAGTCGTTATCTTTAATTTGGACGTAGATGTTGTCAACTTTGCATGCATATTCATTTTTATATGAGAATTTGTATTTTTTGTTATTTAGTGAAAAAAAAATTAAAGTTAATAATTAATGGTAAAAATCTACACATCTATATAATATATAAAAGCAAAAACATTTCAAGCCTTCTCATTAATCCACGTGGAATTATGACGTGGAAATCCACGTGGCATTATTCTATAGGCAAATGTATATAATACTTATTTCAGGAAATGATTTAGTTTTTTAAAATTGATTTTTTTTTAAATCAAATATTTTCTGAGCTTAATTACGAAAACATGATTACTTAATTTTAGTAGGCTAAAGATAATGGATATCTTATATTAAAATATTAGAAATTATAATCATTCAGTTAGTTGAATTTTAAGATATGGGCTAAAGATAAGAATCTATATAATATATAAAAGCAAAAACATTTCAAGCCTTCTCATTAAGCCACATGGAATTATGACGTGGAAATCCATGTGGCATTATTCTATAGGCAAATGTATATAATACTTATTTCAGGAAATGATTTAGTTTTTTAAACTGATTTTTTTTTAAATCAAATATTTTCTGAGCTTAAATTACGAAAACATGATTACTTAATTTTAGTAGGCTAAATATAATGGATATCTTAAATTAAAATATTAGAAATTATAATCATTCAGTTAGTTGAATTTTAAGATATGGGCTAAAGATAAGAAATGTGATGTAGCAGTATATCTCGGTGAAGAAAATCGAGCCACATATTTTGCAAAAATAAAAATAAAAATAAAAATAAAAATGTAGGATTCTATAAATAAAGTATGTTTGATGGTTTAAATTACTAATTGATGCGGACACTAAGGCGTTGAAGTTTTTGGAGTAATTTCAGCGAGTGCGCCGAAACCGTCATAACTTTTGACTCCGGATGAACCGCGGAACGCACCGCATATCAAATCGAACGTCGGAGCGAGACGGACAAAAGTCGTTATCTTTAATTTGGACGTAGATGTTGTCAACTTTGCATGCATATTCATTTTTATATGAGAATTTGTATTTTTTGTTATTTAGTGAAAAAAAATTAAAGTTAATAATTAATGGTAAAAATCTACACATCTATATAATATATAAAAGCAAAAACATTTCAAGCCTTCTCATTAATCCACGTGGAATTATGACGTGGAAATCCACGTGGCATTATTCTATAGGCAAATGTATATAATACTTATTTCAGGAAATGATTTAGTTTTTTAAAATTGATTTTTTTTTTAAATCAAATATTTTCTGAGCTTAAATTACGAAAACATGATTACTTAATTTTAGTAGGCTAAAGATAATGGATATCTTATATTAAAATATTAGAAATTATAATCATTCAGTTAGTTGAATTTTAAGATATGGGCTAAAGATAAGAATCTATATAATATATAAAAGCAAAAACATTTCAAGCCTTCTCATTAAGCCACATGGAATTATGACGTGGAAATCCATGTAGCATTATTCTATAGGCAAATGTATATAATACTTATTTCAGGAAATGATTTAGTTTTTTAAACTGATTTTTTTTTTAATCAAATATTTTCTGAGCTTAAATTACGAAAACATGATTACTTAATTTTAGTAGGCTAAATATAATGGATATCTTAAATTAAAATATTAGAAATTATAATCATTCAGTTAGTTGAATTTTAAGATATGGGCTAAAGATAAGAAATGTGATGTAGCAGTATATCTCGGTGAAGAAAATCGAGCCACATATTTTGCAAAAATAAAAATAAAAATAAAAATAAAATGTAGGATTCTATAAATAAAGTATGTTTGATGGTTTAAATTACTAATTGATGCGGACACTAAGGCGTTGAAGTTTTTGGAGTAATTTCAGCGAGTGCGCCGAAACCGTCATAACTTTTGACTCCGGATGAACCGCGGAACGCACCGCATATCAAATCGAACGTCGGAGCGAGACGGACAAAAGTCGTTATCTTTAATTTGGACGTAGATGTTGTCAACTTTGCATGCATATTCATTTTTATATGAGAATTTGTATTTTTTGTTATTTAGTGAAAAAAAATTAAAGTTAATAATTAATGGTAAAAATCTACACATCTATATAATATATAAAAGCAAAAACATTTCAAGCCTTCTCATTAATCCACGTGGAATTATGACGTGGAAATCCACGTGGCATTATTCTATAGGCAAATGTATATAATACTTATTTCAGGAAATGATTTAGTTTTTTAAAATTGATTTTTTTTTAAATCAAATATTTTCTGAGCTTAAATTACGAAAACATGATTACTTAATTTTAGTAGGCTAAAGATAATGGATATCTTATATTAAAATATTAGAAATTATAATCATTCAGTTAGTTGAATTTTAAGATATGGGCTAAAGATAAGAATCTATATAATATATAAAAGCAAAAACATTTCAAGCCTTCTCATTAAGCCACGTGGAATTATGACGTGGAAATCCACGTGGCATTATTCTATAGGCAAATGTATATAATACTTATTTCAGGAAATGATTTAGTTTTTAAAACTGATTTTTTTTTAAATCAAATATTTTCTGAGCTTAAATTACGAAAACATGATTACTTAATTTTAGTAGGCTAAATATAATGGATATCTTAAATTAAAATATTAGAAATTATAATCATTCAGTTAGTTGAATTTTAAGATATGGGCTAAAGATAAGAAATGTGATGTAGCAGTATATCTCGGTGAAGAAAATCGAGCCACATATTTTGCAAAAATAAAAAAAAAAATAAAATAAAAATGTAGGATTCTATAAATAAAGTATGTTTGATGGTTTAAATTACTAATTGATGCGGACACTAAGGCGTTGAAGTTTTTGGAGTAATTTCAGCGAGTGCGCCGAAACCGTCATAACTTTTGACTCCGGATGAACCGCGGAACGCACCGCATATCAAATCGAACGTCGGAGCGAGACGGACAAAAGTCGTTATCTTTAATTTGGACGTAGATGTTGTCAACTTTGCATGCATATTCATTTTTATATGAGAATTTGTATTTTTTGTTATTTAGTGAAAAAAATTAAAGTTAATAATTAATGGTAAAAATCTACACATCTATATAATATATAAAAGCAAAAACATTTCAAGCCTTCTCATTAATCCACGTGGAATTATGACGTGGAAATCCACGTGGCATTATTCTATAGGCAAATGTATATAATACTTATTTCAGGAAATGATTTAGTTTTTAAAATTGATTTTTTTTTAAATCAAATATTTTCTGAGCTTAAATTACGAAAACATGATTACTTAATTTTAGTAGGCTAAAGATAATGGATATCTTATATTAAAATATTAGAAATTATAATCATTCAGTTAGTTGAATTTTAAGATATGGGCTAAAGATAAGAATCTATATAATATATAAAAGCAAAAACATTTCAAGCCTTCTCATTAAGCCACATGGAATTATGACGTGGAAATCCATGTGGCATTATTCTATAGGCAAATGTATATAATACTTATTTCAGGAAATGATTTAGTTTTTTAAAACTGATTTTTTTTTAAATCAAATATTTTCTGAGCTTAAATTACGAAAACATGATTACTTAATTTTAGTAGGCTAAATATAATGGATATCTTAAATTAAAATATTAGAAATTATAATCATTCAGTTAGTTGAATTTTAAGATATGGGCTAAAGATAAGAAATATATAAATATAAAGCAAAAACATTTCAAGCTTCTATTAAGCCACGTGGAAATTATGACGTAAAATAAACGTAAATTATTAATAGGAAAATGTATATATACTTATTTTCAGAAATGATTTAGTTTTTTTGAACTGATTTTTTTTTTTAATCAAATATTTTTCTGAGCTTAAATTACGAAAACATGATTACTTAATTTAGTAGGCTAAAGATATGGATATCTTAAATTAAAATATTAGAAATTATAATCATTCAGTCAGTTGAATTTTAGATATGGGCTGAAAGATAAGAAATGTGATAGGGCAGTATATCTCGGTGAAGAAAATCGAGCCACATATTTTGCAAAATAAAATAAAAAATAAAATAAAATTGTAGGATTCTATAAATAAAGTATGTTTGATGGTTTAAATTTACTAATTGATGCGGACACTAGGCGTTTGAAGTTTGTGAGTAATTTCAGCGAGTGGCGCCGAAACCGTCATAACTTTTGACTCCGGATGAACCGCGGAAACGCACCGCATAATCCAATCGACGTCGGAGCGAAACGGACAAAATTCGTTATCTTTAATTTGGACGTAGATGTTTTTCACTTTGCATAGCATATTCATTTTATATGAGAATTTGTATTTTTTGTTATTTAGTGAAAAAAAATATAAAGTTTAATAATTAATGTAAAATCTACACATCTATAATAATATATAAAAGCAAAAACATTTCAAGCCTTCTCATTAATCCACGTGGATTATGACGTGGAAATCCACGTGGCATTATTCTATAGGCAAATGTATAGTAATACTTATTTCAGGAAATGATTAGTTTTTTAAATTGATTTTTTTTTAAATCAAATATTTTCTGAGCTTAAATTACGAAAACATGATTACTTATTTTAGTAGGCTAAGATAATGGATATCTTATATTAAAATTTAGAATTTTATAATCATTTCAGTGAGTTGAATTTTAAATATGGGCTAAAGATAAGAATCTATATAATATATAAAAAGCAAAAACATTTCAAGCCTTCTCATTAATCCACGTGGAATTATGACGTGGAAATCCACGTGGCATTATTCTATAGGCAAATGTATATAATACTTATTTCAGGAAATGATTTAGTTTTTTAAAATTGATTTTTTTTTTAATCAAATATTTTTTGAGCTTAAATTACGAAAACATGATTACTTAATTTTAGTAGGCTAAAGATAATGGATATCTTATATTAAAATATTAGAAATTATAATCATTCAGTTAGTTGAATTTTAAGATATGGGCTAAAGATAAGAATCTATATAATATATAAAGCAAAAACATTTCAAGCCTTCTCATTAAGCCACGTGGAATTATGACGTGGAAATCCACGTGGCATTATTCTATAGGCAAATGTATATAATACTTATTTCAGGAAATGATTTAGTTTTTTAAACTGATTTTTTTTTAAATCAAATATTTTCTGAGCTTAAATTACGAAAACATGATTACTTAATTTTAGTAGGCTAAAGATAATGGATATCTTAAATTAAAATATTAGAAATTATAATCATTCAGTTAGTTGAATTTTAAGATATGGGCTAAAGATAAGAAATGTGATGTAGCAGTATATCTCGGTGAAGAAAATCGAGCCACATATTTTGCAAAAATAAAAATAAAAATAAAAATAAAAATGTAGGATTCTATAAATAAAGTATGTTTGATGGTTTAAATTACTAATTGATGCGGACACTAAGGCGTTGAAGTTTTTGGAGTAATTTCAGCGAGTGCGCCGAAACCGTCATAACTTTTGACTCCGGATGAACCGCGGAACGCACCGCATATCAAATCGAACGTCGGAGCGAGACGGACAAAAGTCGTTATCTTTAATTTGGACGTAGATGTTGTCAACTTTGCATGCATATTCATTTTTATATGAGAATTTGTATTTTTGTTATTTAGTGAAAAAAATTAAAGTTAATAATTAATGGTAAAAATCTACACATCTATATAATATATAAAAGCAAAAACATTTCAAGCCTTCTCATTAATCCACGTGGAATTATGACGTGGAAATCCACGTGGCATTATTCTATAGGCAAATGTATATAATACTTATTTCAGGAAATGATTTAGTTTTTTAAAATTGATTTTTTTTTAAATCAAATATTTTCTGAGCTTAAATTACGAAAACATGATTACTTAATTTTAGTAGGCTAAAGATAATGGATATCTTATATTAAAATATTAGAAATTATAATCATTCAGTTAGTTGAATTTTAAGATATGGGCTAAAGATAAGAATCTATATAATATATAAAAGCAAAAACATTTCAAGCCTTCTCATTAAGCCACGTGGAATTATGACGTGGAAATCCATGTGGCATTATTCTATAGGCAAATGTATATAATACTTATTTCAGGAAATGATTTAGTTTTTTAAACTGATTTTTTTTTTAATCAAATATTTTCTGAGCTTAAATTACGAAAACATGATTACTTAATTTTAGTAGGCTAAAGATAATGGATATCTTAATTAAAATATTAGAAATTATAATCATTCAGTTAGTTGAATTTTAAGATATGGGCTAAAGATAAGAAATGTGATGTAGCAGTATATCTCGGTGAAGAAAATCGAGCCACATATTTTGCAAAAATAAAAATAAAAATAAAAAATGTAGGATTCTATAAATAAAGTATGTTTGATGGTTTAAATTACTAATTGATGCGGACACTAAGGCGTTGAAGTTTTTGGAGTAATTTCAGCGAGTGCGCCGAAACCGTCATAACTTTTGACTCCGGATGAACCGCGGAACGCACCGCATATCAAATCGAACGTCGGAGCGAGACGGACAAAAGTCGTTATCTTTAATTTGGACGTAGATGTTGTCAACTTTGCATGCATATTCATTTTTATATGAGAATTTGTATTTTTTGTTATTTAGTGAAAAAAATAAAGTTAAAAATTTAATGGTAAAAATCTACACATCTATATAATATATAAAAGCAAAAACATTTCAAGCCTTCTCATTAATCCACGTGGAATTATGACGTGGAAATCCACGTGGCATTATTCTATAGGCAAATGTATATAATACTTATTTCAGGAAATGATTTAGTTTTTTAAAATTGATTTTTTTTTAAATCAAATATTTTCTGAGCTTAAATTACGAAAACATGATTACTTAATTTTAGTAGGCTAAAGATAATGGATATCTTATATTAAAATATTAGAAATTATAATCATTCAGTTAGTTGAATTTTAAGATATGGGCTAAAGATAAGAATCTATATAATATATAAAAGCAAAAACATTTCAAGCCTTCTCATTAAGCCACATGGAATTATGACGTGGATCCACGTGGAATTATGACGTGGAAATCCACGTGGCATTATTCTATAGGCAAATGTATATAATACTTATTTCAGGAAATGATTTAGTTTTTTAAACTGATTTTTTTTTAAATCAAATATTTTCTGAGCTTAAATTACGAAAACATGATTACTTAATTTTAGTAGGCTAAAATAATGGATATCTTAAATTAAAATATTAGAAATTATAATCATTCAGTTAGTTGAATTTTAAGATATGGGCTAAAGATAAGAAATGTGATGTAGCAGTATATCTCGGTGAAGAAAATCGAGCCACATATTTTGCAAAAATAAAAATAAAAATAAAAATAAAAATGTAGGATTCTATAAATAAAGTATGTTTGATGGTTTAAATTACTAATTGATGCGGACACTAAGGCGTTGAAGTTTTTGGAGTAATTTCAGCGAGTGCGCCGAAACCGTCATAACTTTTGACTCCGGATGAACCGCGGAACGCACCGCATATCAAATCGAACGTCGGAGCGAGACGGACAAAAGTCGTTATCTTTAATTTGGACGTAGATGTTGTCAACTTTGCATGCATATTCATTTTTATATGAGAATTTGTATTTTTTGTTATTTAGTGAAAAAAAATTAAAGTTAATAATTAATGGTAAAAATCTACACATCTATATAATATATAAAAGCAAAAACATTTCAAGCCTTCTCATTAATCCACGTGGAATTATGACGTGGAAATCCACGTGGCATTATTCTATAGGCAAATGTATATAATACTTATTTCAGGAAATGATTTAGTTTTTTAAAATTGATTTTTTTTAAATCAAATATTTTCTGAGCTTAAATTACGAAAACATGATTACTTAATTTTAGTAGGCTAAAGATAATGGATATCTTATATTAAAATATTAGAAATTATAATCATTCAGTTAGTTGAATTTTAAGATATGGGCTAAAGATAAGAATCTATATAATATATAAAAGCAAAAACATTTCAAGCCTTCTCATTAAGCCACGTGGAATTATGACGTGGAAATCCATGTGGCATTATTCTATAGGCAAATGTATATAATACTTATTTCAGGAAATGATTTAGTTTTTTAAACTGATTTTTTTTTAAATCAAATATTTTCTGAGCTTAAATTACGAAAACATGATTACTTAATTTTAGTAGGCTAAATAATGGATATCTTAAATTAAAATATTAGAAATTATAATCATTCAGTTAGTTGAATTTTAAGATATGGGCTAAAGATAAGAAATGTGATGTAGCAGTATATCTCGGTGAAGAAAATCGAGCCACATATTTTGCAAAAATAAAAATAAAAATAAAAATAAAAATGTAGGATTCTATAAATAAAGTATGTTTGATGGTTTAAATTACTAATTGATGCGGACACTAAGGCGTTGAAGTTTTTGGAGTAATTTCAGCGAGTGCGCCGAAACCGTCATAACTTTTGACTCCGGATGAACCGCGGAACGCACCGCATATCAAATCGAACGTCGGAGCGAGACGGACAAAAGTCGTTATCTTTAATTTGGACGTAGATGTTGTCAACTTTGCATGCATATTCATTTTTATATGAGAATTTGTATTTTTTGTTATTTAGTGAAAAAAAATTAAAGTTAATAATTAATGGTAAAAATCTACACATCTATATAATATATAAAAGCAAAAACATTTCAAGCCTTCTCATTAATCCACGTGGAATTATGACGTGGAAATCCACGTGGCATTATTCTATAGGCAAATGTATATAATACTTATTTCAGGAAATGATTTAGTTTTTTAAAATTGATTTTTTTTTAAATCAAATATTTTCTGAGCTTAAATTACGAAAACATGATTACTTAATTTTAGTAGGCTAAAGATAATGGATATCTTATATTAAAATATTAGAAATTATAATCATTCAGTTAGTTGAATTTTAAGATATGGGCTAAAGATAAGAATCTATATAATATAGCAAAAGCTCGGTGAAGAAAATCAGCCAAATTAAGCAAATGTAGGATTCTATAAATAAAGTATGTTTGAGGTTTAAATTACTAATTGATGCGGACACTAAGGCGTTTGAAGTTTTTGGAGTAATTCAGCGAGTGCGCCGAAATCATAACTTTTGACTCCGGATGAACCGCGGAACGCACCGCATATCAAATCGAACGTCGGAGCGAGACGGACAAAAGTCGTTATCTTTAATTTGGACGTAGATGTTGTCAACTTTGCATGCATATTCATTTTATATGAGAATTGTATTTTTGTTATTTAGTGAAAAAAAATTAAAGTTAATAATTAATGGTAAAAATCTACACATCTATATAATAATAAAAGCAAAAACATTTCAAGCCTTCTCATTAATCCACGTGGAATTATGACGTGGAAATCCACGTGGCATTATTCTATAGGCAAATGTATATAATACTTATTTCAGGAAATGATTTAGTTTTTTAAAATTGATTTTTTTTAAATCAAATATTTTCTGAGCTTAAATTACGAAAACATGATTACTTAATTTTAGTAGGCTAAAGATAATGGATATCTTATATTAAAATATTAGAAATTATAATCATTCAGTTAGTTGAATTTTAAGATATGGGCTAAAGATAAGAATCTATATAATATATAAAAGCAAAAACATTTCAAGCCTTCTCATTAAGCCACGTGGAATTATGACGTGGAAATCCACGTGGCATTATTCTATAGGCAAATGTATATAATACTTATTTCAGGAAATGATTTAGTTTTTTGAAAATTGATTTTTTTTTAAAGTCTAAATATTTTCTGAGCTTAAATTACGAAAACATGATTACTTAATTTTAGTAGGCTAAAGATAATGGATATCTTATATTAAAATATTAGAAATTATAATCATTCAGTTAGTTGAATTTTAAGATATAGGCTAAAGATAAGAATCTATATAATATATAAAAGCAAAAACATTTCAAGCCTTCTCATTAAGCCACGTGGAATTATGACGTGGAAATCCACGTAGCATTATTCTATAGGCAAATGTATATAATACTTATTTCAGGAAATGATTTAGTTTTTTGAAACTGATTTTTTTTAAATCAAATATTTTCTGAGCTTAAATTACGAAAACATGATTACTTAATTTTAGTAGGCTAAAGATAATGGATATCTTAAATTAAAATATTAGAAATTATAATCATTCAGTTAGTTGAATTTTAAGATATGGGCTAAAGATAAGAAATGTGATGTAGCAGTATATCTCGGTGAAGAAAATCGAGCCACATATTTTGCAAAAATAAAATAAAAATAAAATAAAAATGTAGGATTCTATAAATAAAGTATGTTTGATGGTTTAAATTACTAATTGATGCGACACTAAGGCGTTGAAGTTTTTGGAGTAATTTCAGCGAGTGCGCCGAAACCGTCATAACTTTTGACTCCGGATGAACCGCGGAACGCACCGCATATCAAATCGAACGTCGGAGCGAGACGGACAAAAGTCGTTATCTTTAATTTGGACGTAGATGTTGTCAACTTTGCATGCATATTCATTTTTATATGAGAATTTGTATTTTTTGTTATTTAGTGAAAAAAAATTAAAGTTAATAATTAATGGTAAAATCTACACATCTATATAATATATAAAAGCAAAAACATTTCACGCCTTCTCATTATTCCACGTGGAATTATGACGTGGAAATCCACGTGCATTATTCTATAGGCAAATGTATATAATACTTATTTCAGGAAATGATTTAGTTTTTTAAAATTGATTTTTTTTTAAATCAAATATTTTCTGAGCTTAAATTACGAAAACATGATTACTTAATTTTAGTAGGCTAAAGATAATGGATATCTTATATTAAAATATTAGAAATTATAATCATTCAGTCAGTTGAATTTTAAGATATGGGCTAAAGATAAGAAATGTGATGTAGCAGTATATCTCGGTGAAGAAAATCGAGCCACATATTTTGCAAAAATAAAAATAAAAATAAAAATAAAAATGTAGGATTCTATAAATAAAGTATGTTTGATGGTTTAAATTACTAATTGATGCGGACACTAAGGCGTTGAAGTTTTTGGAGTAATTTCAGCGAGTGCGCCGAAACCGTCATAACTTTTGACTCCGGATGAACCGCGGAACGCACCGCATATCAAATCGAACGTCGGAGCGAGACGGACAAAAGTCGTTATCTTTAATTTGGACGTAGATGTTGTCAACTTTGCATGCATATTCATTTTTATATGAGAATTTGTATTTTTTGTTATTTAGTGAAAAAAAATTAAAGTTAATAATTAATGGTAAAAATCTACACATCTATATAATATATAAAAGCAAAAACATTTCAAGCCTTCTCATTAATCCACGTGGAATTATGACGTGGAAATCCACGTGGCATTATTCTATAGGCAAATGTATATAATACTTATTTCAGGAAATGATTTAGTTTTTTAAAATTGATTTTTTTTTAAATCAAATATTTTCTGAGCTTAAATTACGAAAACATGATTACTTAATTTTAGTAGGCTAAAGATAATGGATATCTTATATTAAAATATTAGAAATTATAATCATTCAGTTAGTTGAATTTTAAGATATGGGCTAAAGATAAGAATCTATATAATATATAAAAGCAAAAACATTTCAAGCCTTCTCATTAAGCCACGTGGAATTATGACGTGGAAATCCACTAGCATTATTCTATAGGCAAATGTATATAATACTTATTTCAGGAAATGATTTAGTTTTTTGAAACTGATTTTTTTTAAATCAAATATTTTCTGAGCTTAAATTACGAAAACATGATTACTTAATTTTAGTAGGCTAAAGATAATGGATATCTTAAATTAAAATATTAGAAATTATAATCATTCAGTTAGTTGAATTTTAAGATATGGGCTAAAGATAAGAAATGTGATGTAGCAGTATATCTCGGTGAAGAAAATCGAGCCACATATTTTGCAAAAATAAAAATAAAAATAAAAATAAAAATGTAGGATTCTATAAATAAAGTATGTTTGATGTTTAAATTACTAATTGATGCGGACACTAAGGCGTTGAAGTTTTTGGAGTAATTTCAGCGAGTGCGCCGAAACCGTCATAACTTTTGACTCCGGATGAACCGCGGAACGCACCGCATATCAAATCGAACGTCGGAGCGAGACGGACAAAAGTCGTTATCTTTAATTTGGACGTAGATGTTGTCAACTTTGCATGCATATTCATTTTTATATGAGAATTTGTATTTTTTGTTATTTAGTGAAAAAAAATTAAAGTTAATAATTAATGGTAAAAATCTACACATCTATATAATATATAAAAGCAAAAATATTTCACGCCTTCTCATTAATCCACGTGGAATTATGACGTGGAAATCCACGTGGCATTATTCTATAGGCAAATGTATATAATACTTATTTCAGGAAATGATTTAGTTTTTTAAAATTGATTTTTTTTTAAATCAAATATTTTCTGAGCTTAAATTACGAAAACATGATTACTTAATTTTAGTAGGCTAAAGATAATGGATATCTTATATTAAAATATTAGAAATTATAATCATTCAGTTAGTTGAATTTTAAGATATGGGCTAAAGATAAGAATCTATATAATATATAAAAGCAAAAACATTTCAAGCCTTCTCATTAAGCCACGTGGAATTATGACGTGGAAATCCACGTAGCATTATTCTATAGGCAAATGTATATAATACTTATTTCAGGAAATGATTTAGTTTTTTAAACTGATTTTTTTTTAAATCAAATATTTTCTGAGCTTAAATTACGAAAACATGATTACTTAATTTTAGTAGGCTAAAGATAATGGATATCTTAAATTAAAATATTAGAAATTATAATCATTCAGTCAGTTGAATTTTAAGATATGGGCTAAAGATAAGAAATGTGATGTAGCAGTATATCTCGGTGAAGAAAATCGAGCCACATATTTTGCAAAAATAAAAATAAAAATAAAAATAAAAATGTAGGATTCTATAAATAAAGTATGTTTGATGGTTTAAATTACTAATTGATGCGGACACTAAGGCGTTGAAGTTTTTGGAGTAATTTCAGCGAGTGCGCCGAAACCGTCATAACTTTTGACTCCGGATGAACCGCGGAACGCACCGCATATCAAATCGAACGTCGGAGCGAGACGGACAAAAGTCGTTATCTTTAATTTGGACGTAGATGTTGTCAACTTTGCATGCATATTCATTTTTATATGAGAATTTGTATTTTTTGTTATTTAGTGAAAAAAATTAAAGTTAATAATTAATGGTAAAAATCTACACATCTATATAATATATAAAAGCAAAAACATTTCAAGCCTTCTCATTAATCCACGTGGAATTATGACGTGGAAATCCACGTGGCATTATTCTATAGGCAAATGTATATAATACTTATTTCAGGAAATGATTTAGTTTTTTAAAATTGATTTTTTTTTAAATCAAATATTTTCTGAGCTTAAATTACGAAAACATGATTACTTAATTTTAGTAGGCTAAAGATAATGGATATCTTATATTAAAATATTAGAAATTATAATCATTCAGTTAGTTGAATTTTAAGATATGGGCTAAAGATAAGAATCTATATAATATATAAAAGCAAAAACATTTCAAGCCTTCTCATTAAGCCACGTGGAATTATGACGTGGAAATCCACGTAGCATTATTCTATAGGCAAATGTATATAATACTTATTTCAGGAAATGATTTAGTTTTTTAAACTGATTTTTTTTTAAATCAAATATTTTCTGAGCTTAAATTACGAAAACATGATTACTTAATTTTAGTAGGCTAAAGATAATGGATATCTTAAATTAAAATATTAGAAATTATAATCATTCAGTCAGTTGAATTTTAAGATATGGGCTAAAGATAAGAAATGTGATGTAGCAGTATATCTCGGTGAAGAAAATCGAGCCACATATTTTGCAAAAATAAAAATAAAAATAAAAATAAAAATGTAGGATTCTATAAATAAAGTATGTTTGATGGTTTAAATTACTAATTGATGCGGACACTAAGGCGTTGAAGTTTTTGGAGTAATTTCAGCGAGTGCGCCGAAACCGTCATAACTTTTGACTCCGGATGAACCGCGGAACGCACCGCATATCAAATCGAACGTCGGAGCGAGACGGACAAAAGTCGTTATCTTTAATTTGGACGTAGATGTTGTCAACTTTGCATGCATATTCATTTTTATATGAGAATTTGTATTTTTTGTTATTTAGTGAAAAAAAATTAAAGTTAATAATTAATGGTAAAAATCTACACATCTATATAATATATAAAAGCAAAAACATTTCAAGCCTTCTCATTAATCCACGTGGAATTATGACGTGGAAATCCACGTGGCATTATTCTATAGGCAAATGTATATAATACTTATTTCAGGAAATGATTTAGTTTTTTAAATTGATTTTTTTTTAAATCAAATATTTTCTGAGCTTAAATTACGAAAACATGATTACTTAATTTTAGTAGGCTAAAGATAATGGATATCTTATATTAAAATATTAGAAATTATAATCATTCAGTTAGTTGAATTTTAAGATATGGGCTAAAGATAAGAATCTATATAATATATAAAAGCAAAAACATTTCAAGCCTTCTCATTAAGCCACGTGGAATTATGACGTGGAAATCCACGTAGCATTATTCTATAGGCAAATGTATATAATACTTATTTCAGGAAATGATTTAGTTTTTTAAACTGATTTTTTTTTAAATCAAATATTTTCTGAGCTTAAATTACGAAAACATGATTACTTAATTTTAGTAGGCTAAAGATAATGGATATCTTAAATTAAAATATTAGAAATTATAATCATTCAGTTAGTTGAATTTTAAGATATGGGCTAAAGATAAGAAATGTGATGTAGCAGTATATCTCGGTGAAGAAAATCGAGCCACATATTTTGCAAAAATAAAAATAAAAATAAAAATAAAAATGTAGGATTCTATAAATAAAGTATGTTTGATGGTTTAAATTACTAATTGATGCGGACACTAAGGCGTTGAAGTTTTTGGAGTAATTTCAGCGAGTGCGCCGAAACCGTCATAACTTTTGACTCCGGATGAACCGCGGAACGCACCGCATATCAAATCGAACGTCGGAGCGAGACGGACAAAAGTCGTTATCTTTAATTTGGACGTAGATGTTGTCAACTTTGCATGCATATTCATTTTTATATGAGAATTTGTATTTTTTGTTATTTAGTGAAAAAAAATTAAAGTTAATAATTAATGGTAAAAATCTACACATCTATATAATATATAAAAGCAAAAACATTTCAAGCCTTCTCATTAATCCACGTGGAATTATGACGTGGAAATCCACGTGGCATTATTCTATAGGCAAATGTATATAATACTTATTTCAGGAAATGATTTAGTTTTTTAAAATTGATTTTTTTTTAAATCAAATATTTTCTGAGCTTAAATTACGAAAACATGATTACTTAATTTTAGTAGGCTAAAGATAATGGATATCTTATATTAAAATATTAGAAATTATAATCATTCAGTTAGTTGAATTTTAAGATATAGGCTAAAGATAAGAATCTATATAATATATAAAAGCAAAAACATTTCAAGCCTTCTCATTAAGCCACGTGGAATTATGACGTGGAAATCCACGTAGCATTATTCTATAGGCAAATGTATATAATACTTATTTCAGGAAATGATTTAGTTTTTTGAAACTGATTTTTTTTTAAATCAAATATTTTCTGAGCTTAAATTACGAAAACATGATTACTTAATTTTAGTAGGCTAAAGATAATGGATATCTTAAATTAAAATATTAGAAATTATAATCATTCAGTTAGTTGAATTTTAAGATATGGGCTAAAGATAAGAAATGTGATGTAGCAGTATATCTCGGTGAAGAAAATCGAGCCACATATTTTGCAAAAATAAAAATAAAAATAAAAATAAAAATGTAGGATTCTATAAATAAAGTATGTTTGATGGTTTAAATTACTAATTGATGCGGACACTAAGGCGTTGAAGTTTTTGGAGTAATTTCAGCGAGTGCGCCGAAACCGTCATAACTTTTGACTCCGGATGAACCGCGGAACGCACCGCATATCAAATCGAACGTCGGAGCGAGACGGACAAAAGTCGTTATCTTTAATTTGGACGTAGATGTTGTCAACTTTGCATGCATATTCATTTTTATATGAGAATTTGTATTTTTTGTTATTTAGTGAAAAAAAATTAAAGTTAATAATTAATGGTAAAAATCTACACATCTATATAATATATAAAAGCAAAAACATTTCAAGCCTTCTCATTAATCCACGTGGAATTATGACGTGGAAATCCACGTGGCATTATTCTATAGGCAAATGTATATAATACTTATTTCAGGAAATGATTTAGTTTTTTAAAATTGATTTTTTTTTAAATCAAATATTTTCTGAGCTTAAATTACGAAAACATGATTACTTAATTTTAGTAGGCTAAAGATAATGGATATCTTATATTAAAATATTAGAAATTATAATCATTCAGTTAGTTGAATTTTAAGATATGGGCTAAAGATAAGAATCTATATAATATATAAAAGCAAAAACATTTCAAGCCTTCTCATTAAGCCACGTGGAATTATGACGTGGAAATCCACGTAGCATTATTCTATAGGCAAATGTATATAATACTTATTTCAGGAAATGATTTAGTTTTTTAAACTGATTTTTTTTTAAATCAAATATTTTCTGAGCTTAAATTACGAAAACATGATTACTTAATTTTAGTAGGCTAAAGATAATGGATATCTTAAATTAAAATATTAGAAATTATAATCATTCAGTCAGTTGAATTTTAAGATATGGGCTAAAGATAAGAAATGTGATGTAGCAGTATATCTCGGTGAAGAAAATCGAGCCACATATTTTGCAAAAATAAAAATAAAAATAAAAATAAAAATGTAGGATTCTATAAATAAAGTATGTTTGATGGTTTAAATTACTAATTGATGCGGACACTAAGGCGTTGAAGTTTTTGGAGTAATTTCAGCGAGTGCGCCGAAACCGTCATAACTTTTGACTCCGGATGAACCGCGGAACGCACCGCATATCAAATCGAACGTCGGAGCGAGACGGACAAAAGTCGTTATCTTTAATTTGGACGTAGATGTTGTCAACTTTGCATGCATATTCATTTTTATATGAGAATTTGTATTTTTTGTTATTTAGTGAAAAAAAATTAAAGTTAATAATTAATGGTAAAAATCTACACATCTATATAATATATAAAAGCAAAAACATTTCAAGCCTTCTCATTAATCCACGTGGAATTATGACATGGAAATCCACGTGGCATTATTCTATAGGCAAATGTATATAATACTTATTTCAGGAAATGATTTAGTTTTTTAAAATTGATTTTTTTTTAAATCAAATATTTTCTGAGCTTAAATTACGAAAACATGATTACTTAATTTTAGTAGGCTAAAGATAATGGATATCTTATATTAAAATATTAGAAATTATAATCATTCAGTTAGTTGAATTTTAAGATATGGGCTAAAGATAAGAATCTATATAATATATAAAAGCAAAAACATTTCAAGCCTTCTCATTAAGCCACGTGGAATTATGACGTGGAAATCCACGTAGCATTATTCTATAGGCAAATGTATATAATACTTATTTCAGGAAATGATTTAGTTTTTTGAAACTGATTTTTTTTTAAATCAAATATTTTCTGAGCTTAAATTACGAAAACATGATTACTTAATTTTAGTAGGCTAAAGATAATGGATATCTTAAATTAAAATATTAGAAATTATAATCATTCAGTTAGTTGAATTTTAAGATATGGGCTAAAGATAAGAAATGTGATGTAGCAGTATATCTCGGTGAAGAAAATCGAGCCACATATTTTGCAAAAATAAAAATAAAAATAAAAATAAAAATGTAGGATTCTATAAATAAAGTATGTTTGATGGTTTAAATTACTAATTGATGCGGACACTAAGGCGTTGAAGTTTTTGGAGTAATTTCAGCGAGTGCGCCGAAACCGTCATAACTTTTGACTCCGGATGAACCGCGGAACGCACCGCATATCAAATCGAACGTCGGAGCGAGACGGACAAAAGTCGTTATCTTTAATTTGGACGTAGATGTTGTCAACTTTGCATGCATATTCATTTTTATATGAGAATTTGTATTTTTTGTTATTTAGTGAAAAAAAATTAAAGTTAATAATTAATGGTAAAAATCTACACATCTATATAATATATAAAAGCAAAAATATTTCAAGCCTTCTCATTAATCCACGTGGAATTATGACATGGAAATCCACGTGGCATTATTCTATAGGCAAATGTATATAATACTTATTTCAGGAAATGATTTAGTTTTTTAAAATTGATTTTTTTTTAAATCAAATATTTTCTGAGCTTAAATTACGAAAACATGATTACTTAATTTTAGTAGGCTAAAGATAATGGATATCTTATATTAAAATATTAGAAATTATAATCATTCAGTTAGTTGAATTTTAAGATATGGGCTAAAGATAAGAATCTATATAATATATAAAAGCAAAAACATTTCAAGCCTTCTCATTAAGCCACGTGGAATTATGACGTGGAAATCCACGTAGCATTATTCTATAGGCAAATGTATATAATACTTATTTCAGGAAATGATTTAGTTTTTTGAAACTGATTTTTTTTTAAATCAAATATTTTCTGAGCTTAAATTACGAAAACATGATTACTTAATTTTAGTAGGCTAAAGATAATGGATATCTTAAATTAAAATATTAGAAATTATAATCATTCAGTTAGTTGAATTTTAAGATATGGGCTAAAGATAAGAAATGTGATGTAGCAGTATATCTCGGTGAAGAAAATCGAGCCACATATTTTGCAAAAATAAAAATAAAAATAAAAATAAAAATGTAGGATTCTATAAATAAAGTATGTTTGATGGTTTAAATTACTAATTGATGCGGACACTAAGGCGTTGAAGTTTTTGGAGTAATTTCAGCGAGTGCGCCGAAACCGTCATAACTTTTGACTCCGGATGAACCGCGGAACGCACCGCATATCAAATCGAACGTCGGAGCGAGACGGACAAAAGTCGTTATCTTTAATTTGGACGTAGATGTTGTCAACTTTGCATGCATATTCATTTTTATATGAGAATTTGTATTTTTTGTTATTTAGTGAAAAAAAATTAAAGTTAATAATTAATGGTAAAAATCTACACATCTATATAATATATAAAAGCAAAAATATTCAAGCCTTCTCATTAATCCACGTGGAATTATGACATGGAAATCCACGTGGCATTATTCTATAGGCAAATGTATATAATACTTATTTCAGGAAATGATTTAGTTTTTTAAAATTGATTTTTTTTTAAATCAAATATTTTCTGAGCTTAAATTACGAAAACATGATTACTTAATTTTAGTAGGCTAAAGATAATGGATATCTTATATTAAAATATTAGAAATTATAATCATTCAGTTAGTTGAATTTTAAGATATGGGCTAAAGATAAGAATCTATATAATATATAAAAGCAAAAACATTTCAAGCCTTCTCATTAAGCCACGTGGAATTATGACGTGGAAATCCACGTAGCATTATTCTATAGGCAAATGTATATAATACTTATTTCAGGAAATGATTTAGTTTTTGAAACTGATTTTTTTTTAAATCAAATATTTTCTGAGCTTAAATTACGAAAACATGATTACTTAATTTTAGTAGGCTAAAGATAATGGATATCTTAAATTAAAATATTAGAAATTATAATCATTCAGTTAGTTGAATTTTAAGATATGGGCTAAAGATAAGAAATGTGATGTAGCAGTATATCTCGGTGAAGAAAATCGAGCCACATATTTTGCAAAAATAAAAATAAAAATAAAAATAAAAATGTAGGATTCTATAAATAAAGTATGTTTGATGGTTTAAATTACTAATTGATGCGGACACTAAGGCGTTGAAGTTTTTGGAGTAATTTCAGCGAGTGCGCCGAAACCGTCATAACTTTTGACTCCGGATGAACCGCGGAACGCACCGCATATCAAATCGAACGTCGGAGCGAGACGGACAAAAGTCGTTATCTTTAATTTGGACGTAGATGTTGTCAACTTTGCATGCATATTCATTTTTATATGAGAATTTGTATTTTTTGTTATTTAGTGAAAAAAATTAAAGTTAATAATTAATGGTAAAAATCTACACATCTATATAATATATAAAAGCAAAAACATTTCAAGCCTTCTCATTAATCCACGTGGAATTATGACGTGGAAATCCACGTGGCATTATTCTATAGGCAAATGTATATAATACTTATTTCAGGAAATGATTTAGTTTTTTAAAATTGATTTTTTTTAAATCAAATATTTTCTGAGCTTAAATTACGAAAACATGATTACTTAATTTTAGTAGGCTAAAGATAATGGATATCTTATATTAAAATATTAGAAATTATAATCATTCAGTTAGTTGAATTTTAAGATATGGGCTAAAGATAAGAATCTATATAATATATAAAAGCAAAAACATTTCAAGCCTTCTCATTAAGCCACGTGGAATTATGACGTGGAAATCCACGTAGCATTATTCTATAGGCAAATGTATATAATACTTATTTCAGGAAATGATTTAGTTTTTTAAAATTGATTTTTTTTTAAATCAAATATTTTCTGAGCTTAAATTACGAAAACATGATTACTTAATTTTAGTAGGCTAAAGATAATGGATATCTTATATTAAAATATTAGAAATTATAATCATTCAGTCAGTTGAATTTTAAGATATGTGCTAAAGATAAGAAATGTGATGTAGCAGTATATCTCGGTGAAGAAAATCGAGCCACATATTTTGCAAAAATAAAAATAAAAATAAAAATAAAAATGTAGGATTCTATAAATAAAGTATGTTTGATGGTTTAAATTACTAATTGATGCGGACACTAAGGCGTTGAAGTTTTTGGAGTAATTTCAGCGAGTGCGCCGAAACCGTCATAACTTTTGACTCCGGATGAACCGCGGAACGCACCGCATATCAAATCGAACGTCGGAGCGAGACGGACAAAAGTCGTTATCTTTAATTTGGACGTAGATGTTGTCAACTTTGCATGCATATTCATTTTTATATGAGAATTTGTATTTTTTGTTATTTAGTGAAAAAAAATTAAAGTTAATAATTAATGGTAAAAATCTACACATCTATATAATATATAAAAGCAAAAATATTTCAAGCCTTCTCATTAATCCACGTGGAATTATGACATGGAAATCCACGTGGCATTATTCTATAGGCAAATGTATATAATACTTATTTCAGGAAATGATTTAGTTTTTTAAAATTGATTTTTTTTTAAATCAAATATTTTCTGAGCTTAAATTACGAAAACATGATTACTTAATTTTAGTAGGCTAAAGATAATGGATATCTTATATTAAAATATTAGAAATTATAATCATTCAGTTAGTTGAATTTTAAGATATAGGCTAAAGATAAGAATCTATATAATATATAAAAGCAAAAACATTTCAAGCCTTCTCATTAAGCCACGTGGAATTATGACGTGGAAATCCACGTAGCATTATTCTATAGGCAAATGTATATAATACTTATTTCAGGAAATGATTTAGTTTTTTGAAACTGATTTTTTTTTAAATCAAATATTTTCTGAGCTTAAATTACGAAAACATGATTACTTAATTTTAGTAGGCTAAAGATAATGGATATCTTAAATTAAAATATTAGAAATTATAATCATTCAGTTAGTTGAATTTTAAGATATGGGCTAAAGATAAGAAATGTGATGTAGCAGTATATCTCGGTGAAGAAAATCGAGCCACATATTTTGCAAAAATAAAAATAAAAATAAAAATAAAAATGTAGGATTCTATAAATAAAGTATGTTTGATGGTTTAAATTACTAATTGATGCGGACACTAAGGCGTTGAAGTTTTTGGAGTAATTTCAGCGAGTGCGCCGAAACCGTCATAACTTTTGACTCCGGATGAACCGCGGAACGCACCGCATATCAAATCGAACGTCGGAGCGAGACGGACAAAAGTCGTTATCTTTAATTTGGACGTAGATGTTGTCAACTTTGCATGCATATTCATTTTTATATGAGAATTTGTATTTTTTGTTATTTAGTGAAAAAAAATTAAAGTTAATAATTAATGGTAAAAATCTACACATCTATATAATATATAAAAGCAAAAATATTTCAAGCCTTCTCATTAATCCACGTGGAATTATGACATGGAAATCCACGTGGCATTATTCTATAGGCAAATGTATATAATACTTATTTCAGGAAATGATTTAGTTTTTTAAAATTGATTTTTTTTTAAATCAAATATTTTCTGAGCTTAAATTACGAAAACATGATTACTTAATTTTAGTAGGCTAAAGATAATGGATATCTTATATTAAAATATTAGAAATTATAATCATTCAGTTAGTTGAATTTTAAGATATAGGCTAAAGATAAGAATCTATATAATATATAAAAGCAAAAACATTTCAAGCCTTCTCATTAAGCCACGTGGAATTATGACGTGGAAATCCACGTAGCATTATTCTATAGGCAAATGTATATAATACTTATTTCAGGAAATGATTTAGTTTTTTGAAACTGATTTTTTTTTAAATCAAATATTTTCTGAGCTTAAATTACGAAAACATGATTACTTAATTTTAGTAGGCTAAAGATAATGGATATCTTAAATTAAAATATTAGAAATTATAATCATTCAGTTAGTTGAATTTTAAGATATGGGCTAAAGATAAGAAATGTGATGTAGCAGTATATCTCGGTGAAGAAAATCGAGCCACATATTTTGCAAAAATAAAAATAAAAATAAAAATAAAAATGTAGGATTCTATAAATAAAGTATGTTTGATGGTTTAAATTACTAATTGATGCGGACACTAAGGCGTTGAAGTTTTTGGAGTAATTTCAGCGAGTGCGCCGAAACCGTCATAACTTTTGACTCCGGATGAACCGCGGAACGCACCGCATATCAAATCGAACGTCAGAGCGAGACGGACAAAAGTCATAGGGCAAAGCCCTTGAGGCGGGGTCTAAAACAACAAAAAAACATTATTTAAGGCCTTAAACGGGCTTCTTTATATCCTTGCAAATGAGATGGTGAACTTATATTCTGAGTTTGAAAATATCTTTCATCACTTAATATCTTTGCAAATTATATGGTATTATATAGATCACTTAATTTGATTTCGTACCATTATCTCAGTTTGAAAATGCCTTTCATCAGTTTTTCTTAATTAATTAACTTTATTATTCCCGTCGAATTCCGACGGGTTACTCACTAGTAATATAGTATATCACTACTGTGTTATTGATAAAATCAAAAAAGAAAATACACTACGAAAAAGGAAAAAAGAATAAAGAAGGAGAAACTAAAAACCGGAATAGGAGAGCGGGCTCCCAAATTCCAATTCCCGTACTCCCCCCTCCCCCAAAAATTGAACTTGGCCATTTTCCCCCAAATTCAAAAGCCAAACAGGCATCGACGGCGATACTTGGCAAAATTGTGGGTTGTGCATTGTGGCCGCCGGAGTTGGAGATAACACGGTATATCATCTACACAGCAACGACAATACGATATATTATCTCCCTCCCTAGCCTTATTCGTTTCTCCATAAACCCTAGTCCTCACGAATTCAATCTCTACACCTTCTTCGTACACATACAAACCCCCTACCCTTCGCTTTGTATTTGCTGCTCTTGGCAAATCTGCTCACTCTTCCATCTCTAACCACTTCCATTTATTTTTAATCAGATTGTTTTCATAGGTACCCACAATGTCAGTTTCTCCATGAACCCTATCCCTCACAAATTCAATCTATATACCTTCTATGAACAGCTTTTATTGAATATGAAATTTGATGTGATTTTGATGTTTTGGTTATTTAGGTCATTGGAATTTGGGGGTTTCTTCAACATCTGGGTGTAGTCAATGGCTTTTGAGTTTCATTAGGTCAAATTGAATAGCAGATTCTTGGATTGTCCAGAATAAGTAAGTCAATTAATTTAGTCACCCTGATTTTCATTTTCTTCACCAGATTAATCAAATCTGTTGATGATGTTAAATATTTGAGGGTGTATTCGTGCAATTGTAAGGACAGGGAAGTGCTTGTATTTTCACTACACGGGGAGGTCAGTTACTCTATCTGTTTGTTATCTATTTTCATATTTATTTGTAAGTGTAGTTTGTGTTTCAGTTTATCTTATTCTCTCTCCATTTTAATTGTTGTTTTTTGCTAATAGATGGCAGGTTCTTGCATTTAGAAATATTGATCCTCAAGCTCCAACTCATAGTGTGATCATTCCCAAAGTCAAGGATAGCCTAATTGGACTGTCAAACTATCATAAATAATGAATGATGTGCATTTGGAGGCAAGTCTAGCAGCGAGATAGTTGAGTGTACAGATTGATAAGAGAAATAACCAGGAAGGTATTAATCTTGCATCTAGGTCTAATATCTGCATAGATGGTATATATAATGGGGTTTCTGTAATTTGGTTTGTTTGCAAGGTATGCTTTGCTCCACTGCAAGTTCAGATTGATGGGGAGGCATGGTTGCATTTACCCTGTACATTGACTTATCACAACATGGTCAGGTAATTAGGTATTGTACATCAACCATATTGCATCATGGCCAGGTAATCAGGTATTTTGGTCTTTATTGGTTTCCTTAGTGTGACTGAGGGTTCAGTTAAAAAAGATTAATTAATTAATGTAGTGAAATGCCTATAACTGTTTCTCACTGGAAATATGTGTTGGGTGGCCACCCAAAGTCCCACATCGGCAATTGAGGAAACAATTGCAAGGTATATAAGAGCACCCACCCACTTCATTAGTATGAGGCCTTTTGGGGGATGCCCAAAAACAAATCTGTGCGGGCTAGTCCCAAAGCGGACAATATCATACTAATGTGGAGAGTGGTGGTGGTGGTCGCGGTCCCTACAAGTGGTATCAGAGCCATGGTTCGGATGGGCCCGACCGGGTGGACCGTGTGTGTGCTTTATATGGTGGGGTTCCCCTTGTGCGACATAGCAAATCGAGTCTTGCAATCGAGGGCGATGGTGTTTCGCGGGCGGTTGGTACAAGCTTTCGCCGATATGGGCCAGAGGAAACACTGCGGGCCATAGCGGTGTGGTCCTTGGTTTGAGGGGAGGATTGTTGGGTGGCAACCCAAAGTCCCACATCGGCAATTGAGGAAACAATTGCAAGGTATATAAGAGCACCCACCTACTTCATTAGTATGAGGCCTTTTGGGGGATGCCCAAAAACAAATCCGTGCGGGCTAGTCCCAAAGCGGACAATATCATACTAATGTGGAGAGTGGTGGTGGTGGTCGTGGTCCCTACAAGTGGTATCAGAGCCATGGTTCGGATGGGCCCGACCGGGTGGACTGTGTGTGTGCTTTATATGGTGGGGTTCCCCTTGTGCGACATAGCGAATCGAGTCTTGCAATCGAGGGCGATGGTGTTTCGCGGGCGGTTGGTACAAGCTTTCGCCGATATGGGCCAGAGGAAACACTGCGGGCCATAGCGGTGTGGTCCTTGGTTTGAGGGGAGGATTGTTGGGGTGCAACCCAAAGTCCCATATCGGCAATTGAGGAAATAATTGCAAGCTATATAATAGCACCCACCCATTTCATTAGTATGAGGCCTTTTGGGAGTTCCCAAAAACAAATCCGTGCGGGCTGGGCCCAAAACGGACAATATCATACTAATGTGGGAAAGTGGTGGTGGTGGTCGCGGTCCCTACAAATCTAAAATTTTCTTTCTCATACTTGTTTTTGAGTCATTAATGATAGAGCCCTCATGATTATTGTTTTTTCTTTGACAGTTTGTTAGGTAATGCCCAAGAATCTGTGGCTGCTCATCAGGTTTGGTATTTACGACTTAGAATTGTTAAAATTTTGCTTGCTGATTAATTGGACATGTGTTAAAGAATTTATGAACGAAATTGTATTGATGATTTGATCTATAAAATGGCATATCATATTTTTTACAAGGAAATGCATGTTTATACTGTCTCTATGGAACTAGAAACCTTACAAAGCTATGAGTCTAATTTCATTCTCTTGGTTATTCAAGGACTCTGATTGAATTTTTTTTTTGAGAATTGGGCTGCTATGCGGTGGTGTTGATTCATACTTATAATCTAATATTGCAATTATTTGTGTAGCATGTAATTAGGAAATAGATATTTATGATTAGCTTGGTAATCTGAACATGTATTGCTGAAGTGCAAGAAGTGCTAAAGTAATTACTCCCTCCGTCCCGGTTTATGGTTTTTAGTTTGACCACGTTTATTAAGAAACCAAGGCAAAAACAATGTAAATGAATCAACCAAAAGTAGAGATTGAAGGATATAAATGTCCAAAACACTATTTATAAAACAAGTGGGTGAAAGTAAGTTAGGTAAGTAATGGTTTTTTTGTAATTAAATGAACTTTTTGAGGTAAAAATTTTCCAAAGCACTTCATTCTTTTCCATTTATAGAATAAAGTAACTAAGAACCTTAATCTGAGACAGACCAAAAATGAAAGTAAGAACCTTAACTGGGACGGAGGGAGTATGATTTTTGTGAGTGGAAGTATTTATAGTATTTCTTTTACCTGGGTCTCTCCATTTGGTCTTGTTATTGTGTTGAATTGCTTGAAAGATTATATGCCATATCAACACAACAAAAGTTGTTCAAAATCACATTAAGCAATGAACGAGTGCTCAAAATTTTTAAATCGCAATTATGAAGTTGTACATCCCCAAAAACGTTATGTCTGTTGTTCTGCATAATATTTGAGGATGTTATTTTTGTTATGTGAATAATTTTGATGTGAATTTTCTCACAACTTGACTTTTAGTTTTTCATATTTGTTGTATATCCAGGATAAAATATGACTAAACTTGATGTGGCCAGGCAGACTAGCTCTTGCTGTGCTTCATTTGAACAAGGGTGAAGCAGGGGACAAAATATGTAGAGCAATACAATATGGCTCAAAATTTGTTAGTAATGGAGAGCCTAGCACAACCCAAAATGTCAACAAGACAACTAATTGGCAAGAAAAGTTTTCTGTCTTTTCAAGGTGCGACTTGATTGCATATATGACTACATTAAATCGTATGAAGAGAATTTATAGGCATGTGATCTCACTAGTTTTGTAGATTAGGCAGTTTCTCACAAACACAAAAAACAAAAGAAGGGAGAACTATAGTCAGCGAGATCTGTTTGCTTTTAAAATCTGATTCTTTCTTTCTCTCTTTAATAATCTATTATAGGTTCATCCCTGGTTCAAAGGTGTTGATTGGGATAGAATATATCAAATGGAATATTCCTGAAGTTAACGATGAGTTGGATACCCAAAACTTCGAAAAGTTTGAAGAGGTTTGTGTCCTTGAATTTGTTCATTCTGAATCCTGTTCTGGCACTCCTGAGGGATTTCTCATTATATTTCATTTTCATTGTCCACTTTGAATTCTCAGTCTGAACACCAAAGCAACCCGTCATCAAAAAGTGGTCCATGGAGAAAGGTAAGCACGCTAATACCATCGTAATTAGTGTGAATATTTATTTACGCAGCACTTATAAAAAAATCTAAATTGCATTAGCTGCTAGTTGTGGATGTTTCTTTGATTTAGTACTTCAGTTTCTGCGTCTCCCTCTCTCTTTTTCCTGGAGGACATCGTATCATCTTGCTTCACACTGTAAATTGTATTTGATCAGTTGTGTGTGAATATTGTGTCTGTTGCTTTTAATTTTTAGTTGACTCAAGATATGCATTTGTAAGCATTTCCTATCTGAGCAAAGCTTAGGAAATTGGAGTCAATATATTGCGGATGACTTTACTTACAATGCTTATGCTTAAGTTTATGGGGTTTTGAAATCTCATTATGGACAGAAAGTGTTTAGCGCTGTAGCTACATTGATAGTGGGTGTTATATTTTTCCATAAGTTACAATGCTTATGCTTAAGTTTATGGCTCTAGGAAGCACACTAGTTTTCTTTTGGCTTTTTATTAAGTTTCATTGATTCAACAATTGTTTTTAAACAGATTGCAATGGCAACCCTATAGCTAAAAAGAATGATGGACTCGACTCGGCACGACTTGTTCTGCTTTAACATCAGTTACATTGCACGGGTCTAAACTTCTAGTTGTGTACCATCTTAACTCATTAGTGAATTTTTTATTTTTGGATATGTTCAGTTCTAGTTACTGATTTTGAAGGCTTGAAGCTTGTTGTATTGTTAATAGCCCTTTTTTACTTACGTGAAAGAGTTGTAAGCATTTCTTGTATATCACTTTTGTTAATTTATGTTAATTTAAGTGAAAAAGCTGTAAGCATTTCCTGTATCTATCTCTCTATGTGTCATGTGTTGATTTGAGTTGAAATTGCGGGGAGGTGGTTGTGTTGGTTTCTGGCAATTATGGTTTGAGCTAAAATTGCAGCGGGGGGATGAAAAAAAATTATTAGCTTTGCAACGTTTTGTAAACGTTGCAGTACAACTAGCTTCGCAACGTTTTGACTAAACGTTGTTCTAAACTTCCCAACGTTTATTATAAAACGTTGTTAGCGTAAATAAATATTCACACTAATTAATGTTGTTGAAAAGTACTAAAAAATTATGAAAATCAAAATAAACAACGTTTGGTGCAACATTTTGTAAACGTTGTTTTAAAACTGGACTTTTAACAACACTGGATGACACAATGTTTTTAAAAACGTTGTGGTAAACGTCGTGGAAGATCATTTTTGTTGTAGTGTCCATTTCATTTTATAGATAATTCCCTCCACCTTTCATCCATAACTAGCGGGTAACCCGTGCTCTGCACGGAAACCAATACTATGTCTTTTAACTATAGTTAACTAATATAGTAATCATCAATTTAACTAATACTATTAATAATAAAAATTAATCTATATAATTACTATTATTATAATAACTATTATAATTAATTAATACCATTGATAGTAATAGTTAATATATATATTAATAGCAATGATTAGTCTATATAATAATAATTATTATAATAATTATTATAATAAAATAATATTATTAATAGTAATAGTTAATTGATATAGTAACTATTATGATTAATTAATATTAAAAATTAATAATCTAACATATATAATAACTATTATAATCAACTAATACTAATAATAGTAATAGTTAATGTATGTAGCCTATTATAGTTAACCAATACTATTAATAGTAAAAAATAACTTATAAAGTAACTATTATGGTTAACTAATACTATTAATAGTAATAATTAGCTATATAGTAACTATTATAGTTAACTAATACTATTAATAGTAATAGTTAACTAATATAGTAGTAACTATTATAGTTAACTAATACTATTAATAGTAATATTTAACTAATATAGTTAACTATAATAGTAAATATTATAGTTAACTAATACTATTAATAATAATATTTAACTTGTATTGTAACTAATATTGTTAACTAATACTATTAATAGTAATACTTAAATAATATAGTTAACTATAATAGTAACTATTACTAATAAGAGTAATAGTTAACTATAATGGTTAACTATTATAGTTAACTATTACTAATAATAGTAATAGTTACTATAATAGTTACCCTTTTTAGTAACTATTATTATTAGCTAATAGTATTAGCTAATGAAAAGAAAATGAAAAGTCACTTATTTATTAGTATGTTGTTGATGTGGCTTCTCCAAATGCAAGCTTTCTCCATTGCTTGTCCACATGTCAATATCATAGCTCTTTTGGCCAACTTTAATATATATATATATATATATATATATATATAGATTTTTTTCAACCCCATCTTCTTCTTTGGCAGAACCCAAAATCCCTCAAATTTATCTCAATGCCAACAACTAAGAAGCTGTAGGCTTATATATTCAGTGTTCCTGCTCAATATAGTTTAATGAATATGCAAAGCGTAAACTATTTATTCGTCATTTGAAGTTTATTATCCATATCAACAATAAGATTAACGTGATGTAAAAACACCCAAAATTTATGACTTAGCAATATAAAGTGAAAACCCTTCTTTCGTAATACTTCTGGTAACTATTTCATAAACTAATTCTATTTCAAATAACTATCTCAAAAATTCTCAAAATTTGTGAATTATTGGGGGAAATTAATAATTAAACAAGGAGATTGTAGTTGTAGTTACGTGTTATATATGACCCCCTTAAGAAATAATATCTCTAATCGAAAATATGTTGTAACAAAACTCTATGATTGTACCACTCCAACTCCCATAAATCCCATAAATCATCATTAGAACCCAAAATATCAGTAATTGGCCAATAGTTATTGAGTTGTCCCCTTATGCTTTGAATCTGTGCATCAATGAACAACGATATTTAAAAATAAAAAATCCAATAAAACTGACATGATGTTGAAAAATACTTTTTTTTTCCTAATAATTATCACAGTCCAAAAATCATTTGGACTGTGCTTGCCTTGACGTGCTTATAACTTGTCTCAAACATGTCATTTAAACTTGACTCAAAATAGAGATTTTGTTCCCAACTCGTTGGGTTTTTTTTTTTATCTTCTCGAAAAGGTCATCATTCTATTTTTGTTTAAACCCTCTATTTTCGAAATGATGTGTACTCTTTTATAATTATCAAATGTCAAAAACATCTTGGACTATCAAAACTTCTTTTCTTTATCTAATTTTTGGCATGTCTCCCAACATGCGTGGATACTTCAAACTCCATGTTTTGTGATTCCCTTAATTTCTACGTTTACATGGTGCAATATTTGTAAAATGTACTATGTTCTAACCTTGCTCGCAAAAGTTGAACATATACAATACATGTTTAACGTTTTTTGAACACTAAAATGAACAAAAAATCAAACTAAAATATGTTGTGTCTTCTTATTATGTGTGTTGGGAGTAAATCGCATGTTTTTATTTTAGTCGTAGGCATTGTCTGTATGTATAGGCACATTTGAACAACGACACACAATCCATGGCGAAGGATAAAACTCTTTTTTTGTAAATACATTCAGTGATACCCTCTCATCGATATCAGAGGTTGCCCTCATGCCAGGATCAGCTGAATTCGATATGCCTTCTCACCGGGACTGAAATACCCTCACGTAGGGACTGAGTGAATTATGTCAATTACCTTATATATTCATAATATTAATATTAAAATATCTAGTTGTCTTTTAATAATTAAATTTTTGATAATAGGTTAGATTTTAAGTACTTTCGTAGCAATTTTATCATTTAATTAAAGGAAATGGGTGAATATGTCTTTTAAAGTATTCATTCGTCTCAAAACAACTTGCATTAAATTCCTTTTGGGTGTTTAGTAAGTCTTACATTTTAAAATTTTCTACCTATTCTATCCGTCCTGTGATAAAAATTACTTTTGGTCAAACATTCTTGAACTTTGACTAACATTTTATGCTAAACTATTAATTTTCATAGAAATTTAAAATAATTATTAAATCAACACTAAAAAAAGTATCAATAAATATTTTTTATTTATCACAGAGATAAATAATTTATCATATAATATATTGTTAGTAAAAGTTCAAGTAAGTTTGACAATTATTATGGGACATAAGAAGTTTTTTTTGTTTTTTTATTAATTATAATACCTAACTTGTTAAAGAAAAATAGTGCGAGTTGTTGTTATGATAATCGAAAGTACTACATCTGTCCCTAAATGAGTGTCCAAATTTCATTTTAAGGGACACTGAAAATCTCAACTTTGTTGTACAATATGGTAGCAAATATTCATATATAATATTGTAATCTCCTTTCCAAACATCTAGTTTTGCGCGTATAAAGAAACCGGTGAAAAAAATTTCGAAAAAAAAACATTTAGGGACAAAGTTATGTTAAAAAAAGACACTCATTTTGGGACAAAGATTTCTTGAAAATGGACACTCATTTAGGGACAGAGGGAGTATTATTTATGAAATGATGAGGATTAGTATAAAATTTAATTTAAAATTTGCACACAGTGAGGGTAACTTTTCCGGTTTTTCCCAAAGCCCCCTTATGTCTTACACTCTTTACAAAACCCTAAGATATCATTTCAACAATCGATCCCCAAATAACTCTCCTCAATCATCTTTTTGCTTGTCCGATTCCAACCCAGCGGATGAACAACTCTTCACTTTCCCTCAACCAATCGATCGAAATTGACCGTTTAGCAGGGGCGGACCTGGCCTTGTGCCTGACGGTGCCGCGGCACCGGTAAAAAAAAAAAAAAAAAAATTATACCTATGTAGGGATGGCAATTTGAGACACCCACGACTTCTCTCTCACAAATCGAAGGGTTAGAGGAGAAGCGAAGTGTGAGATGTTGAGAGTCGGTCAAACGCCAGAAATTTCTAGGGATTTCTAGAAAGATCTACTTACCTCAGGAGATGGAGAAAGTCCCAAGATTTGAAGATAGCTACCGGCACCGCCATTGAAGGGAAGAAGAGATAGAGAGAAGAGAAAGAAGCTGGAAACTAACGTTGAGAGAGAGAGAGAGATAGTTTCCAGCAAAAGAAAAAAAAAGAAAAAAAAAAGGAGAAAAGTTAAAGGAAAAGGAAAAGAAAAAGTAAGGGACATAATGAGAT
Organism: Campanula takesimana; assembly: GCA_026119855.1. NCBI lineage: Eukaryota > Viridiplantae > Streptophyta > Magnoliopsida > Asterales > Campanulaceae > Campanula > Campanula takesimana. The sequence continues at coordinate 1,368,934 of JAOWBW010000139.1, forward strand.
GTTGGAAAAATTTGTCAATATATTTAGGGATTTTGGTTATCTAGGTTGTCTCTTTTGAGGATTTAAGCTGTCATTGTCATGTCTAATCCACTTACATCAAAGATCTACTGTAAATTACTCCCTCTGTCCCGGTATTGCTCAAAAAAAAATCGGGTGCATCTTAGTTTCCCGTCATTTTTTTAAAAAAAAAATAGGCACCACCAAACTTAAAAAGGTAGATCCGCCACTGCCGTTTAGGGTTTTAATCGGAGCTCCTCTTCGTAGCAGCCATGGCTGAAGCTTCAAGGTCTCGAGTCACAATCACCCTAGGTCGTAGCGGCCAGGTAATTCTTTCTCTAATCACCATATTATTGGTCACGACTGCTATTCAGAAACTATGGTTTTGGATAATGAGTTTGTATTGACATTGAGGAGATTGATTTTTTTGCAGGTGGTAAAAATAGATACATAATTTTCAGGGAACGTGGTTAGTCCATCAGGATTCCAGTAATGGTTAGTATTGAAATTAGGTGCAATGAGTACAAGGATTGAAGACAATAAAGACCAGTAAGACCTCTCCATACTAAGCATATCCTTGATGGAAATCATGAGTAAAGACAGAAACTCTCTATAGGTATAGGAATAACATAACATGCAAAATTATAGTCCCTCCGTCCCAGCACAAGTAGGACTTCTTTCCCTTTTAGGCCGTCCCATAACAATTGAGACTGCCCAAAATGGAAATGTTTTAATATATTTATATTCAACCAACCTCACCATTTAACCTCACTCATTCTCTCTCTCTCTTCATTTTCCACCACTCATTTTATTCAACAACAATACTTTTTACCTCACTCATTCTCTGTCTTCATTTTCTACCATACATTCACTATTCTTTCTTAATTATTGTGCTCATTTCTCTAGTCCTACTTGTGCTGGGACAGAGGGAGTATATAGTTAACTTATTTTCCTTCACTATTATGATAATTCTCCCAAGCAAATACTACAATTTTTTCATGATGTCCTTGGATTTCGACAATTTAAGAAAGAAATAAATTTTAACCACAGAATTAGAAATTACACAATAAACTAGCAGGACAGAATACTTGATTTTTCCAGCAATGAAATATAAGAAAGGGTAGGGGTTAAACATTTGAAAAAACTGAGTTTTTAACAGATTCCGTCAAAAAGACCCTAACTGACGAAAATGAATTACCCCAAGGCCTGATCTGGCGAAAAAAGACATTCAGAGCTCGATTGGAAGGGTGGTAGCATACTTCAGGGTCTAAATTGCAATTAACTCTTTTAAGTTTGTCCATGTTTAAGGCTCTTAGTTGCTTCATTACTCAAAATGGACAATGTGACCCACTTGTCATTCCCACAACAAAAACTCTTTACCCAATTTCTATTTCCTACTTTACTTTTCATACTACCCGTTTGCAAAATGAGATCATAAACTTTTTCTTGATAAAAAATGACATTTATTTTCTGACGAAGTAGTAATATAAGTAATATTTTTACACCCCATAGGCCCATACAAACAAACTTGGGATCCAAATGGGAACTTGAGATTGAATATAAATGAGTAAATGGAGAGTCCAACCTGTGGACGAGAGCTAGAGGTAGGATACAGAAGTATTTGTACAAGTTTGGTTTTGCTATAGAAATTTGAACATGATGAAATATTCATAAAAGTTTTGACATTGCCATATGTTGAGGACTCAATTAGCAGTGGCCAATCTAAGAGTGATTTTTAAGAGCATCAATATTCCGTCTTCCGTCAGGACCCTTTGTATACCATGAAGATACATAGTCTCCATACATCACTTGGCGGTATAGTGGTGGCTTGAAAGCTGGGGATATTGGCTTTGTCTTAGCAGGGTCATGAAATGTGGCAACTGAAAGCCTTGCTTTCTTTGAATTGGTAATGGCTCTATGTTGAGAACTCTTGTAGGCCCCATTGGTTACAATCTGCAGTTAGAAAGCCACGTCAGAGGATGTACTCCATTTGTTCAAAGCGAACAATCGTAAACTAGAGGGCATCAACAGTGATGTTACTGAATCAAGATTAAGGTCAATTATTTACTTCTTCAGTCCCAAATCGATAGTCTCGTTTGACATTTCAAACATTTTAAGGTTACATTATAAATTTTGAAATTTCAGTAATTTCGAAGCCTTAAATTTGAAAATGAGACTAACTTTTTGGGACAAACAAAAATGGAAAATGAGACTAGGGACAGGGGTAATTTATAGTAAAGGAAAAGCGTAGTTGACTTGCTTTTTTATTGAGGACTGTGACACTATTGATAGATATGTGGTACAACCAATGAGTTAGGACCCGTTCATCAAATAGCATAAAGAAATAATTTACTACTTATAATTTAACATGTCATATTCAAGTTATTCTTGGGAGATTCAACGATACATGCTTAAGAGGTATGCTAGCGTAAGTAGATGCCATGAGATATCCACAGAAACTAGGAGAAGACGTTTTAGAATTTGGGGTCAGTGAGACTCGTTACATCTTCCTAAACCCAAACACAAATTTCTATGTTTACTGGTATTCACAGAGAGATGATTTGGCCCCCTGGCCTCTAGAGAAAAATTCTTAATAAGTTGTGCTTGGAAGTTTAGGATTTTTGTAGGAGAATAATTAGCAACCCTAATTTTAGTAAAAATGGTGGTAATAGAAAACTTGAGAGTCATGATGCCTTCATGTCCATAGACTCAAAGTTGATACATAGTATTCCCAAGAAGAAAGGAGAGAATTTTTAGGGGAAATACTAATTTCAGTTCTGCAATGAACCTTACTTGTCAAATAGCGAGCTTCTTAAGAGCTCAAAATAGAAGTGGAGAGGGAGGTCATGATGAAAAAGAGTTTAACATCTCTACCTCAAGACCAACTCTTTCGTAAACAAAAAGAGTACTGGGATGTGTTTAAAGGCATATTGCTTTTGCTAATGCTACCTGGAAAATTCCATCAAAGACACATGCCACTATAGACACATTATTCTAACATGAGCCATGCCAGACAAGATACCACTCACCAGAGAAACTAGATATGTAAGATATCCTTTTAGATTGAAATCAGATCTCAAATTCATAAGTTTTTACCTTTCAGTGTAGTTCCTTCTTCCACCCCGCCCCCCAAACACCCAACACCTACCCACCCCCTACTCTAGCTAGTATTACGTATAAGCTAAACGGTATTTGACCAAATCATATAAATTCTCCTACCAGCTTTGTACGCTAATGTGATATCTTATTCCATTAAGCCTTCATGGGATTAAGGGTAACTAAAAGATGAACCCAATATTTAATAGAAGCATGTAAGAAAAGAAAATCCTAAATATTCATAACCAAGTAAACAATAAAGTTAAAAGTCAATAGCAATAGCAATATCTACAACCAAAATCAATAGTGGAGTAAGAAGAAATACCTCTGTTTGGTCAGCCAAGATGACAAGTATGGCATCAGATAGAGGATGCACAGTCACCCACTCGTTGTCCTTAAGGACCTGAAGACCCCCTACATCGTCTTGGATGAGAAGCGTGATCGCACCCATGTCAGAGTGGCCTTGTAGACCAAGGGTGAGCTCTGGCTGTGGGCAAGTTGGATAATAACTGATTGTGATGTTCTGGTATATTTCCCCAACCGCCTCTTCGATGAAGGAAGATGGCAAGCCCAGAGTCTCTGAGATTAAGCCCAAAAGCTTCTGTGCAAGGGCTTTCAAGTGATCACTGTACTCCGTAACAGTTTCCCTGTTAAATATACTTTTGTCAATAATGAAGTCATGCGTCGAATTTTTCAAAACTCCAGTGAATAATGAAGAAGAGCGAAGCTCCGTCTATTTGGTTGTTGAGGACCATTGACAGGAAATAGAAAGAGTGGAAGATGCTTGAAAAAAAATAAAACAACCAAAAACTTTTTCAGAACTCGTAATTCTAATGTGCTCTGTTCCAGGATTTGCTTGATTCAATTTTGTCTTGATATGCATGAAAAGTTTACTCAAAAGGATAGAGGGCAATTAATTGATGACTTTGTTCTATACATGACAACTATTCAATCCTAAAAGATTTACAAAACATATTCCCATAATAATAAAGAGTATCAAATCAAAATGAAAGAAATATTAAAAAAATAAAATACTGAAGAATGGATCGTTCCTTTAAGGCGAAATAAAACAAGAAATATATGTTGGGATTTGTTTCAAACAAATATGATGCCTCCAAACTGAAGAATTATGTTTGACATCGGAATTATATCTTGGAAGGGTTAAGGACATGAAAACTTATATTAATAAAAATGTGTTGTTTTCATAAGTACTACTCCGTAATTTTATTAGCAAAGAAGAATATACAATTAGATGGACAGTGAGTCCATTAAAAAAAAAAGTCTCCTTCAAAATACACCGAAAAAAGGAGCCCGTGGGAACTACACAATGACAGCAACCTAGTCACGCTTCAAATATGAAATAGACAACCCCAGAAAATCTACATAATCTGACATCCAAAGAGAAGCTAAGGAAATAAACCGACATCCAAAGAGAAGCTAAGGAAAGCACTCTCTCCGATAGTAGATGAAAAGATGCTAATTCCAGAAATCCTATCGCTGCTTCCCATCCAGACACACCAAACTACAGCGGTACCCCCAGAGTCCAGACACCCATAAAAGAATTATATCTTTTCCTCACAATACAACCAACCCAATTACTCATACCCGGAACTCTTTTGATTGTGGAAATATTATGAGTGAACTACCATAACACTAGTATAGCAATAACATGAGTATAGCGGAATTGTTAGTTTCAGCTATCCACCATCATCCTTTTAAATGTTATGTAATCAAAGTTACAAGAACTAACAAAAGAAATTTTATGTGTCTCATACATATTTTGTTTTAGGTTTAAAATCTTAATGAAACCCAAGTGTGCTCCCCCCAAACAAGGAGCAATGATGTTTTGAAGATATACTCACTTAAGCAAACACGAAAAAAAGTAGATTCACTTTATTGATACTTGAGAAATTGATTACATCACTGTAATGAAAACAAGATAAGCGGAAGCTAACAGATGGGATATGTTATAGTCATTTCTAGACTACTATTGCTTAAGCAACTTATTCCTCAGTTTAATTAAGCATAGTATGGCAATTTAACGATAATATTTCCTAGGTTGAACGAGTTCTAAGTACTGGGATTGTCTTGCCTTCTAATGGCTGAAGACAATAGGTGTCTCGCTTAACCACTTCAACCAACTTTTAATGGGTCTTCCAGGTTGGGTACTAGTTTGCTCCTCCCTATCCTAGGTTTCATGCAGATGCGCGCCTTTAGACTAGATCTCTGATAAAAACACTCTTTTGCTTGTAGTATCTGGCAGTCTGTTTTGGTATACACCTCTTTTCATTCTAGCTTATTAACATATTTCTGTAATTAGGTTAAGGTTGACCATGAAAACCTACTCATTTTGTTTGATGTTGAATCTCTTAATCCCGATAGATGGTATCCATATTTCAACTAGAGCGATTGCTTGGTAACCTATAATCTATTCTTAATTACTTCAAGCAGGGCTTTGTTTGTCGCCTTGGCTTTCCCATTTCCTTAAGGATGGGGAACAGAGATGAAGCTTTGGGTGATTGTTACTAGAGGTTCTAATTATACCCATTTCCTAGTTGCTTCTAGAGGTTCTGCTTCTACCCATTTCGTAAAATAGTTGATGGTAACTATTTTGATATTTCTCTATCTTAAGAAATACTCCTAAGATATTAATTGCCAATACGATAAAGAGAAGTGGACTAAATTTTGGCTATAAGGCATGAGTGGTAGTGGAGTTGGAATGATCTTACAAGAACTTGAAGGGTTACCGGTATACACCTTACTTTTAACTTCAAGGCATCAAATAATGAGGTAGAGTACGAGGGATATAATTTAGGAATAACTTTAGCGAAAACGATGAAGACGCCTCGGCATTGACTTCTCGAGGGCGGTAATGAAGACGCATAGGCGGGATGAAGGAATAGAGCTTTGGGTTGATTCTAGACTTTGTAAGGAATTTTGCAAATTAAGTTGTGACAGAGAGTAAAGGTCGAATGAAAGTAATAAAGGTAATTAACATTGTAGCTAAAATTGTTGGCGAGGAAGAGTCAACATATTATATTACCAAACGATTGCACTCAGGGTTATGATATGACCTAAAAAAGGATCCTCAGGAGCGTCAAGTTACCGAGTGGTATGTCCCACCATTTTTGTATATTGCAAAACAAGAAAAATGTACTCCCTCCGTCTCATTTTAAACTTCAAAAAATGGTTGGGTACAAAAATTAAGAAAAAAGTGATGTATTGTGAGTGTAGATGGTTTAGTAGGAGAGAGAAATGGGGTAGAGAATAGTTTGTGGATAATTGTTTGAGTATGACATGTGGGGTCCGCAAATAAAGAAGTATAAAAACTTTCCTTTTTAGGTTTTGATGTTTAAAATGGGACAACCAAATGGAAGTTTCTGAAGTTTAAAATGAGACGGGCGGAGGGGTATACTTTAAACTCTTTTAACATTTCACACTGAGAGATGAGCTGCTTTTTCAGTGGAGTGAGTAACAAAGTACAGAAATATTTAAAATTGCATAGTAATGATCTACTCCCTTCGTCCCAGAATGATCTTCTCATTTGTCATTTCTCTTTATCCCAAAAAGTTCATCATATTTCTATAATATGGCTTTAAAAGTGCATAAACCATTGTTTGACTAGACTAATGAAGCAAGTGTTTATATTCCTAAAAAGCTTGAATAATCAAATGTGATGATTATTTTAGGAAAGAGGGAGTAATAAAAATAAATCAAATTGCACCTGTAGTTAGGAGGGTATTTTGGCCAACGATTAGGGTTGCGGCGTGAAAGTGGCAAAGTGTGATGGTCAAAATAATCCCTCCAATCCAGAACGGTATCGTTAGAAGCAACCAACATCCGGCTACCATACCCTTCCGACGCCGGGAAATTGGGATCACAACTGTACTTGAGTTTATCCGACATCGGCAAGTCGTTGAAGAAGGAGATGCCGATGGTCCTCATATGGTCAAGCAATTGAATCGGGACGCCGTGGTTGACCACGTGAAAGGCCCCCCAATCTCGGCAGGCTGCGGCTAGATCCTGACGGAGGATTTTTACATCACGATTGCTGTCTAGGTCTATGGATGGGACATGAGTATCAACGTTGGATTGGGAGAAGTGTTTGTTGGGCCGTAGCTCCGGCGGTTGGATGTATTGAGGTGGAACCTGCGCTAGGGTCTGGACTCTAATTGGTTCGCCGGCGACTTCCATTTACGGTGTAAGAAATCCAGCTAGACCTTTCTAATGATGAGTTTTGAGTACTATTTTAAAAGGGTGGTGTTATACACACCCTAAAAAATCTCATGAATACACGTAAGTAAGTAGCTTGAAAATTTAAATGGTACAACACTGTAAAGCACGGGTGTATTCATAAGTTTTACGGTGTGTATAAGAACACCCATTTTAAAAATGAGATGAGATATTTCCTTAGAAGCCCCTCCCCCTAATCTTTATTCATAATGAGAACTATGGATTTTATATTTTCACAAACACCCCTAATTTCTTAGTTTTAGAACCTTTTTTCTTTTCTCTATAAATTTGTTCATAACTCAAAATAACCTTCTCACTCTTCATGGCTCATCTCTCTATAGGATGTGAGAAAACTCGAAAAAAATAGTATAACTTTCACTCTATTTCTACTGCAATTTAAGGTAATCGTGTACATAAGGTTAATTTCTTATTGCCCTAGCGGGCAATTAACAAACTTTCAAATTTAGCAAGTCTTAACGTTGTTATACCGTTAAATCTTGCTACCAACATAGACTTTGTGAATGTAGTTGTAGGATCACCTACTCTCTTCAAATGCACACAAACAATAATCATAAATCAAAAATAATATATTTATGTGGTTTACTAACAGCTTGCTAGCTATGTAAATTGGTAGAGGAAGAACATGTTTATTGATATGGCGGATCAAATCCAAATTACAAACTGTGTACCAAATATTTGGAAAGTTTCCATGAGCTCAATAAAAATTCCTTACGGCGCTCCGCGACTCTAGAACAACTCTTGAAATTCTTTGAACCAACAAATGGATTGTGATCGTGTGAATACCCCTTTCCGATGCAGCGACGCGCGGGAAGTTTCAAGTGATAATTATTTAATAAAATGATGTATTCATAATAGCATTAAAATATGAGAGTCGTCACGCCGTTTTAATTAGCCAAAACATTGAGAAAAAAACTATTATTTCATGTAAATGGGTTCGGGGGTCAAATTGCGATAGAAGAAGAATATTAAGCGTTATCACTCCTATCGCCCGAATGATCGGACTTTCTGCCACGATGGGGTGTAGCTTGTGTGCGGTGTTTTGAGACTGGATCTGAAGATTGTATACATTCTTCTCAATGTGAGAAGCTCAGGTCAACGTAGTTCGAGAAGAATTTAGAATATGCAGAAGAAACGGGATCATGCATATTGAATGGGGAGTATTTACCTAAATATTAGGGTTTAGAAGTAGTTCATAGATCATGTTAGAGTTGATGAACCTTAGATCATCATCGGCTATGAAATAACATATTAATCATGAAGATTGAAACCTAAATCTAGCATAAATAAGATTTTAATCTAAAAACGTGAAGAACATGTGAAGAACATTATATGAGCATATGAATAAACATGTTGAGAACATGAATATTATGGATCTAAATTAAGAACATGGCAAGAATATCATTAAAAAGGTTAGAAAACTTACCTATGTTGGCATGAACTAATCTTGGATCTTCTCAGGAACTTTGAGGATGTTCTTGGATGCTAGAAAGGTTTGATTTAGGACTAAATTCGTCACTTGGGAGGCTTGAGAGCTCTAAGAAACGATTTGTGGAACTTCTGAATCGGGATCCTAAATTATGAGGCTAGGGGGCCCTTTATATAGGAAACTGCCGGAGAGATCTGACGGCTAAGATCTCCTGAGGGAGAAGTGGCCGCCTGGACATGGGTGGATGTGGCCGCGTGGCCAAGGACAGATTTGGCCACGTGGCCAAGGGGGAATGTGGCCGCGTGGCCATCCTTCCTGGCTGATGTGATTTTCAAGCTAGCTAGGGTTTGATCTAATTTATGGAAACCCTAACTGTCTTTTTTCGCCAGTTCAGACCTTGGGGTAATTCATTTTCGCCAGTTAGGGCTTTTTTTACGGAATCTGTTAAAAATCTTGTTAAATCAACATGTGTCAATCACGTGATTAACAGATTGACTAATTTGAATTGCAATTAAGTTTGAAGGGGTTATAAATGACATCTTCAAAAAACAAGGGATAGAAAAAAAATAAAAAATAGATGAGATTCATTATCAGGTCGGAAAAGGGAAAAATCCCAAATCAAATCCCTAAACCCCTTTCTCTCTCTCTCTCTCTCTCTCACACGAGCTCCCGTGACTCTTTCACCGCCGGCGATTCTCCCTCGTCTCCCCCAACTCCGACCGCCATCCCCCTTCCTCCTCCGGCATCAATTGAGAAACCCAATTCCCTGTTCCGCTCCTTTCTCCAAATCCCCCATCTTCTCCCTTTGCGCAGCACTCACACCCACACCCTTCGCAGCGCACACTCTCTATCCGCCTCGTCTCAAATCCGGCTACTCTCCAATTGCCGCCATACTCCCTCGTCTCCCCGTCTGAATTGGGCACAGATTCTCCCAGTCCCATCTTCTGCGTCACAACAGTAGCCATCGCAATACTAAAGTGCAAACTGAATTGGGTCGTGGTTGTGTTGAACCGAAATCAACAATACTTTGAGATGTTGCAACTTGGACTGGGAACGAAGGTAACAAACTGAATCCACTCTTGTGAAATCATGTGAGGTACCTAACAAGAAAGTACGGGAACGGACCAAACAATGAATCCAGATTCCGATTTTCCCCCTGCAATTTTGTTCAATCCAAATTCAGATTTGTTTGGCTGAAATAGATTTTGGATTTGGTTATATAAAGGTTTGAGTTTTTTGGTTGTGAATGTTATGAATTGGTTGGTTGTAAATTCTGATGGAAATGGTGGTTAGGAAAGAAAGGGCGGTGAATGGCTGAGAAGGGAAACTGGGTTTGGGTTGATGTATGATTAAGAAGGGGCATGAGAGGTAGGGATATGATGATTTGGAATTGGGTGTTGTTATACACACCCGTAAAACTTATGAATACACCCGTAACAGTGCATTACAATATTATACCTTTTAAAATTTCAAGCATTCTACGAGTGTATTCATAAATTTTACGGGTGTGTATAACAACACCCTTGTTGAAATGATATCTTAGGGTTTCCATAAGACATAAGGGGGCTTTGGAAAAACACCAATGAAATTATTACACTTGGGATTTTGTGAGCAAGTTTTTGTGACTTATCCCTTAACCCTTAACAATCGATCCCCAAATAACTCTCCTCAATCATCTTTTTGCTTGCCCGATTCCAACCCAGCGATGAACAACTCTTCACTTTCCCACAACCAATCGATCGAAATTGTCCGTTTAGGGTTTTAATCGGAGCTCCTCTTCGTAGCAGCCATGGCTGAAGCTTCAAGGTCTCAAGTCACAATCACCCTAGGTCGTAGCGGCCAGGTAATTCTTTCTCTAATCACCATATTATTGGTCACGACTGTTATTCAGAAACTATGGTTTTGGATAATGAGTTTGTATTGACATTGAGGAGATTGATTTTTTTGCAGGTGGTAAAAAGGCCTGGATTGAATAGCTCGTTTTCTGATTCACATTCGACACCGATGGTTGGAAGCAAGAGATCGGTTAGAGAGAGACTAGGGAGTAATGCTGATTCACAGAGTGGTCGAAAAAGGTTTGTTTGTTTATCTTTTTGCATCCCCAAGTTTACAATGTTTAAGTCTTTCATTTTGTTTTGAGGAGTGAGATGACTTTATTTGCTGCTATGTAACTGGTAATTTAATGAATGGAACGCACTTAAGTAGTGTTTGGGAGACATAATCCAAGCCATGGAATTTGACTTGGGGTCTTATATAGTTTCAATTTACGCATAGTGTACTTTTGCCTTCGTTCCAGTTCAAAGTTATGGTTGTCATGTTCTCAACATGACGTTAGTATGAAGTGGTTGAGGCCTTGAAGGTACTCGGGTACTAGAGTGGCATAGGAAAGCTTGTCTTCAAGTTTGTTGCTTAATGTTCAAAACTTGTTGCAAACAGAAGCTATGATGTATATAATTTCAAAGTGGGGTGATGTCGTTGGAAGTGCTTGCCCTTTGCCAAAGAATATAGTTTTTCCTCAAACTCAAGGTTCTAAAAATCGTTAGGCGGCGGAGCTGGGACTAGATTATAGTATTATACAAAAGCTTTGGTAAAAAAAGATAGGGAATCACACTGTCTTCATGCAAAATGAATGAAATTAAAGCAAATTGTTATTTCCAAGTTCCAATAATAAAACAAGCACATCAACAGCAAGTCAGCAACTCCTCTTGTTAAGACTTCAATGATGAAAGAAAATGGTTTACTTATAGTCATAACTCGTTTGGCTTGTGGTGTACCTGAAAAAAAAAATGCAGCAAACAAAAACAAAGAATTAGGCTCAATCCCGCAGGCCAAGTTCCAACCCATATTATGCTAAGACCAAACCGACATTATAAAAGTGCAAAAACAGTTAGCTGCAACCATGCCATTCCTATATGATGTTCATTAGTTCACCATTAACGGTGAGTTCTGTCCATTCACTATCAAATAGACATATTCATAGAGTAATTGATCAATGCTGAACAGCAGTTTATGGGAATAGAACGCCCCGGTACATTGCACCTTTACTTATCGGCACCTCCTGTAAATTGCAGGGAAATATATATATCCCCTTTTAGGGAACAAATAAAAATGTGGAACTGCGCCTAACCATTTTTGTGATGGAGGAACAACTACATGGTTTTTTGTTTAGTTGATTCTTTTTTATATATATATATATAGTCTGCACCCTTATACAAGTAGTTGGCCACTATCTTTCATTAAATACACCTCTGTCCTAATACAAGAGGTGTATATTCCATTTAGGGGATTCTCATTTAAGAGCAACGTTTCCCATTTAGGATTTCTTTCTGACATAAGTCGACTAAAGCAGCTTTCTTTTAAATACTGACACCTGATCTGAATTTATATATTGTGTGGGGGTAATCTAGAGAATTAGTAGAATGTTACCCTTCTATTGGGACGGAGGAAGTATTTGACTTTCAGCTAAATAGCTGAGCTTGCACATGCTTGAACTTCAAATCATTCAAACTTTTCTTAAAAAAACAACATGTGGCTATGAACTTGCTATTGGAAGGGGAAATACAAAATCATTTGAGCTATGTTCTGCTTTAAGTTTGATATAAATTGTATTTTTCATTTTCCAGGCAGCGGGGCGACGACGGTGATAGATTGGGTTTGAGGGCATCTAATGGTTTGGATGGTAATAGGCTTATTTTCAAGTGTTTCTAATGTTGGGTTTCGAAATTTGTACTTTGTCCTGATTAATTAATTGGTGCCTTTGTATTCAAAAGATCTTCATCTTCGTAAAGATGATCTACGGTTCAAAATCATGAAGAAAACTCAAAGCGGGGGCCAGCAGAATGGGACGGACCTTCGTGAATTGCTTTTAAAGTCAGGTCGATCATCCGGAACTAGTTTAAGTCCACAAGAGCGCGTGCCTGAGTCTAGAAACGGCAGACAACGCATCCCCGAGTCAAAGCACATGCCACCAAGGGATGTTAGACAGCATGTGGATGATCCAAGAAGTGATGGTAAACAACGCATGTTGGAGACAAGTAATGGTAGAGAGCGTATGCCGGAGCCAAGGGATGGTAGACAACATATGCCAGAGTCAAGGGATGGTAGACAGCGTATGCCTGAACCTAGGGATGCTAGACCTCGTGTGCGTGAGCCAGCTGATGTTAGGCAGCGCTTACCTGATATGAACGAGGGCAGACAGCGAATTTCAGAACCAACCAGTACAAGCATGTCAGGCCGAGTTCATTCCACAAGGAATGCAGAGGCTCTACCCCAGATGGACATGATGCGGGGTTCTTATTCTTCCTGGACATTGGATCATATAAAGCGTAGATCACCAGATAGAGTATTGGATAAGTCTAGGGGTCTATCACCTGAAAGGAATCCTGAAGAACCACAAAGAAGGCCGGTAATTAGGGCCTATGATGATCTTCGAAATCCTACTTATATGAGCAGGGATGTTCATGAGCTGTCAAGGCCCGGTGCGTCTCTTATGTCAAAATCGTCTATACCTACAAAGCCTGTGGGCCAATTGGTAACATCCCGACTGCCACAGGCTGGTGCTGTAGCAAGAAGTTCATATACAGTAAAGCTACTCATCTTTTTGATAATTTTCTGTGACATCTATACCTGCAATTGAATGTAGCATTTTGTTACATGTATATTCTAATGCACATACTTAATAAAAAAGATATATAGTAGATATTCAGCCCATCTTTGCTGTTAATATGGGCAAAAGTGTTACTGAATTTCTAAAGGCACAATAAATTCTTTGCAACATTTATACCAAAAGGTAAAAAAGAAGTGAAAACAACCTTAAGTTTTAACAAGTGTCATCGCATGAGTTCAGGGTTTTGGGAAGATATTTCTGCTGTGAAAATAATGGTGATGCACTCAAGCATTGAAGCATTGTTAATATATTGTGATGAAAGCGGTTCTTTGCTATTTTATCCATGTCTATATTGTGAGTGTCTTCTATAGTATACTGCATTTTGTATGCTTACTGATCCTATAGTATTTTGATGACCTGTGCTTTTTCGCCGCCTATTTTCCTTTATAGGTCCATTGAACATATATTTTGGTTACTCAATCCCCTTTTATATTCCTTCAAAGTTTATGACGGCTGTAACCATGGCATCATAAACTTCTCAGTTACAGACATAAGTTTTTCTTGAACATTTACCTCTTTTCTGTTTGGCACAATATTAGATAACCAAAATTGGTGGTTTCTGGTGTCTATCGTTTCAAATGTTCCTAGAAGATGCTAAAAGGAGATTTCTTTCGTGATAACTTTGTCCATTTCCTAATTTCTGAATCTCCTGCTCAATAGATTGCTGTAAGTTGGCTGCTCTCATATATTGACCTAAGTTCTAAATTATGTGAACTTATTTGAAGGTTTTAGTAGCAGAATGTACTGAAAACTGACAAGATTAACCATCATTTTGCCATATCTTTTGAGTTGTCATCCCAGCTGAATTTTCTAACTTAACTGGATATTCTTTCTTTTGATATAGTCTAAGAAAGCAGAAATGATGTTTTTACTGTTGTTTGGAAGTTTTAGTGATGCACTTGAAGATTTTTGTTGCCATTTGACTCTTATTCCTTCATTCTTATCATGCTTTTGTGTGCTTGGATGGGTGGGTGAGGTGCATCTAGACTCGTTACTTGTTCTGCTGAATGTGCTCAGTTTCTTTTTTTTTGGCTGTGTTGTCTAGGTGGATGACCAACCTACCGTTGAGGGCTTCCTGCATTCGCTTGGATTGGAAAAATATGCAATTACCTTTCAGGTTGAGGAAGTAAGTAACCACAATGATCTTTCTAAATCCTCTTTTTAGCTTCTCTATCCTTATTTCTTGCTCTATTGTAATTATTTTTGCATTATTACTGTAGTCTGCAACCAATGCTAATAATGTGTTTATCCCGTGAAATCTAGGATTGCTAGGGCTCGTTTGGTAGTCGGATAAGAATCGGCAGTATTATTAGTGAGGGGATAAATAATCCCCTCATTATTATTACTGGGTATAAATAATCCTGTTTATCGAAGCAAATAACGGTTGGTAGGTGCAGGACTAATATAGCCTAATACTTGTCTTAGTTTAATCATGTGTTTGGTAGCCAAGATTATAAAACTATACTCCCTCCGTTCCAAAACAGCTACCCATTTGCTTTTGGGAAAGGGAATTAAGAAAATATGTTTGAAAAGTAGGTGTTGTGACTCGTGAGTTAGGAGAGAGAAAGTGGAGTAGGGAATAGTAAGTGGATAGTTGTCGTAAGTGGGAAGAGAGAGAAAATGGAGTATATATTTTCCTTTTGGGGAAAGTGATACTTTCCAATGGGACGCCCAAAATGGCAAAATGAGTACTTTGTTATGGGATTGAGGGAGTATTACTTTAATTTCCTAAAATACCCCTGACCTACCTTTACTAAAACTTACCGTAAAAATATGTATAAAACCTATCGATGATCAGATTCTAATACTTGCAACGGTTGGCCCTTTACAAGCCAAGTGAAAAAGCCTATACAGACTATACTGTGGATTAATTGAAATTTTCTCAAAAAGCAAGAAAGAAAAGTCACTTGCTGAACAATAATTTAATACTCCTTACGTCCAAAATACGTAAAAGTAAATGTCCAACGAAAATTCAAATTTACTCTTCATATTGGGACGGAGGTAGTACTATACTGTGGATTAATTTGAATCTTATATGATTCGAATTGGACATCCACGATTATTGCATTTTGGAGAAAATAGTGGATTTGGGTTCTATGAATAAAAAGAAGAAGAAAATTGTGGGTTGCGTTCTAGGAATAATAAGAAGGAATATAGTGGATTTGGGTTCTTTGGAGAAAAAAAGGAGAAGATGCAGAATATGAAATTTTGATGCAGAAGTCAAACCTTGGAGGCAATCACCAAATCGTCTAAGGAAAGGAGAACTCTATGAATGAGGTAGGGTTTTATTTGCGTAAGATATAGCTTAGCACAAAAGAGGGGTATGCTTGCGATATAACCTATAATCCGCTCCTCCCCTTATACCGGGATTCGTAATACCACCTCGGAGTCGGGATAGTTAGTCAGGGGATAATTGAGTTATCCTGATAGAGCGGAGGTGCGTAATTACCTACCAAGCACACTCTTTAGCAGGCTTAATTATTCCATCCCATGCTATCCTGTGCGTGTACTGTCAACCAAACAGCCCCTTACGAGTTAAAATTTATACTAGCTCTAATATATGCTTATTACATGAGCAGAAAATTAATTTTTATGCTGGGTTTAATCTCTCGCACTCTGTTGCACACTAGTATGTGGACATCTGTAGTTGAGTTAACTGCTGACTTGTATTCGTTGAAATCATGTTTAATTTTTGCCTCAGAAAAAGTGTGTCAGCTCATTCATGATTTATCTCCATGATAAATTGTTTTCATTTTAATTTCTTATACTATTTGCAATTGGATTGCCTGCACCAATTACATGTGTTTCTGTACTCGTGCTTCAAAATATATCGAAGCAAGTATGCCAGTCACCTATTTTGCTATGTGTCTTAGGTACTTTGCAGCTAGATATTGAATTCTGAATCTTCGTCTTGGCCTGGATTTTTTTTTACTATTATTAGTTTGATTGGCTGCTGTGTTTTATGTAAGATGCTGTTCCTGGTCTTTTGTCATGCTTGGATCTGAGCCTATTCTTTTAGGTCATTTTGTTTTGGCTGACTTGGCTATGGAGGAAAAAATCATCCTTAGTTTTTATTGCTGATCCTCCTCTGATTTTTTTTATCGTCACTTTCCTTCTGGTTAACTTGGCACAATTGTTTTATTGTGGCTCAACAACTTAGATGAAATACATAGTGTGGGTGTTCTTGTGAAGGACACAAAAGGTGTTCTTGTGAAGGACACAAAATTTGTGGACTAGTCGTTGTTTTCAGAAGAAGGGGGGGGGGGGGGAATAGTTCTTGAAGACATATAACAATCACAAGCATGCACACAGATAAATAAATATGCACACTATTTATGTGTGTGCGTGCAAAATGAAATCTGGATTTGCCACTAGCAGCATTGGTACATTATCTTTGTCTTTTGTTTTTTTTTTGGCTTAACATTGATGATTTGGTGTTAAAGATTTTATGTATTTTTTGTGGCTGTTGTAGGTTGACATGCATGCATTGAGGCAAATGGGAGACAATGATCTCAAAGAGTTGGGCATACCTATGGTACATCTGCATACCTGCGTAAATGATTTTGCTAGATGTGTATATATATTTCTTGCTTCGTCTCTCGCTCGTGATTATTGTCTTTATATACGTGTATATATACATTGACAGACGGGAAGTTGTATTGCTGGATTTAAACGGAGTTTTTAAACCTTACTACCTTAGCAAGCATATCACTGCATTCTCTATATATTGTTGTGGGAGTGGGGGTTCATTCTATCATATGGACTTGAGGATATTTACCATTAGCATTAGGCATATAGTCAGGTCGGGTTCAGTTTGGTAGGTAGTTTTCTTTGCCCGACGAGAACCCCCTTTGGTTTTGAAAGTAGCTCTTAATCTGGACAATTAACATTAGTGGTGGATCTGAATCAGGTTTGGACCATGATTGTCATTTTGCAATCTCTATCTGTTCACGTTTGCTTCCTATTTGTCTGTAGTCCTACAATTCAAAGTACTCCCTCTGACCCAAAATGATCTTTCCATTTGCCATTTTTCATTGTCCCCAGAAGTTCTTCCTATTTCTACAATTTGGGATTAAAAATGCATAAACAAAACATGGCTAGCGAAGCAAGTATTCATATTCTTAAAAAGTTTGAATAGGCAAATGGGAAGATCATTTTGGGATGGAGGGAGTACTTGATATGAAGCCCTTCAAATCACTGAGGAACAAAATTGAGTCTTATCTTTCAATGTATTTTACCGAGTTGCGATTATTCTTTTACGCCTAGCAGATATATGCCCGCAACTCTGTTCATTGGTGCATAATTCACTTGACTATTTGTTGGGGAAATTTGAAATTTAAATGTCTTGCAAGTTGTTCATGAAAATTTGATATGTTGATGAAAAGCCCCGGTTGATGGGTGGGACCATTGAAAGGACGGAGATCATATATTACTATTTTGTGATTTATCGACTTTTGTGTCATCAGAACTTGTAAGCACCTTTATTAATGGAGGTTGCTTTTATTACAGGGACCGAGAAAAAAGATTCTACTTGCCCTCCTTGCCCGTACCAGGAGACAAGTTCAAGCACGGTGAGTTTACTTCTAGAAGCAAGTGATGTGCAGATCACTAGTGCTATTACTGGTACCGGAAGTCAACGTCATAACGGAGTTTGACTTGATTTGTTTGTCACCTCCCAAACTTTATAGCACATTTCCGGAAGTACGTGCTATTGTTTTTGCTACACTGCTCCTCTTTCATTGTATCATTGGGTATTTACTGAGTTGTAGTTGTTGTTTCGGGATTAATGGATTTATGGGGGTGGAAAAATTGAGTCAAAACTCTATTAAATCATGTACTAACCAACCCTTTTCGGTTCAAGTGTAACGAGAATTAGATTTATGGAAATGCTAGAAGCTGCAACATCTTTGTAACGCTTACTTGTAATATTTTGTGGATGTTTTCGGGAATTGTCAGATATTTTATCTGTATTTCAAATGTGACAATTACAAATTGGTTAAATGGTTCATGTGTGACCATCTTAATTTGTCTGATTTTCTGCCCAGGAGTCAAATGTGACTCTTGAGTTATGGTCATCCGAGTCAAGATAGTCATCTTGACTCGGTTTTTAGGTTAGGTTAAATGAGGACTATGCGCATCAGATTATTACCTCTGTCCCAAAATGAACAATATTTATAGCTTATAAGAAAAACATGAATATGAATATTCATTCTGGAACAATATTTTGGGCTTATAAGAAAAACATGAATATTATTCATTCTGGAAATCAGGGAATTAACATTCGATGCAAAGAGGAAAAAAGGGCTCTATTTCTCTGTTTCCATTTCCATAGGTTAATTTTACCCATATGGAAAATGAATGTCCTTTATTTTCTGAGATGTGATGTTTATATGTCTAGTAAAAGTGTTACACAGACAAGGGAATTGGATCGTAAAAATTATTTAGAATCTAATACTTTTAGACAAAAACTTGTATGAGACGGTCTCACGACCGATCTCCTTGAGAGATCAAATGGTTTGCCCCCTATGGGTTGGGCGGGGCAAGCCCATTTCCTCTCTTGTCAAGATCCGTCTCATGTGTGAGACCGTTTCACACAAGATTTCCTCATACTTTTACTGGCATATAGAAATGTTTTACTACGTGCTTCACGTTGTCCTTGTAATTTCTTTATTTTTTTTTATTTGGACAAACTGTTGTTGTAATACTCCCTACACTTAATGATTTGTCAGTTACAAATTTTAAAATTTTATTAGAATGATTTAATAGACATCAATTTTTGGTCAAAGTTCATTACCATCTAAAGATCAACCTAGAACACTAAAGGAACAAACTTTCCGATTTCCAAGAAAGAGAGGGAGTATTATTATTATTATTTTTTTAAGCAAAGAGAGAGAGGGAGTATTCAAAAGCATTAAATCCAAATCTATACTATAGTATTTTAAAGTTAGCCAAAACCACTATGGTAATGACACATAAGCAACAAAAGAGTTTCTGTTGATCGTGAGGCTTCCATGTGGATGATTGTTCAAATCCCAAAGTCTTTTGACATTCGGCTACCTAGATAATAAGAGTAGTTGATAACAATAGGTATGGAATGGATACTATTGAATCACTTTTCTCTTTTCATAAGTTGTATAGAAAACATATATAAAGAGAAGAGTATTCTATAAGAACATGTTAATATCTAATAGAACTCATACTTACATATATAGAATAGAAGTATACATTAGGTAGGTTGTGCATTTAAAGGTGTGACTTTTGACTTTTCAACTAATCAAATTTTATTAATCAAATAATATGATAAAACTAGTGTATATAATAAAACCCATTACAACTTCAAACATAAGATTTTACAATTCCACTAAAAAATAGGGTAATACTAAACTTACAAAAAAAAAAAAAAGGTCGCGTGAGACGGTCTTACATGTGAGACGAATCTCGACGAGAGAGAAAATGGGCTTGCCCCGCCCCACCTATCGGGGGCATAGCAAACCATTTACTCTCTCAACGAGACCCGTCTCACACAAGTTTTTGTCATAAAATAATCACAAATTTAGTTCACAGAATGATTTGTCATGATATTATTGATTCTTTTAATTAGAGTGTGCCGATTTCACAATTAATGCAACTAATAAAATATCATCAATTCATTTTGTATCCATTTTTATATAAACTTTTTTTTTTGTTATGACCGTAGTATTATTGACTCAAAAATAGTCATCCAAAACATTGTTGAAGTCTAATTTAAAACAATTCCAATTTCCAAGTTCTCATACTCCCTCCGTCCCTATTTACCTTATAAAAATTGTCATTTTGGGTGTCCCTATTTACATTACAAAATCCCCAAAATATAACTTTTAAACATTTTTTAAATAGTAGGACCCACTTGTCATACTCACAACAACTATCCACTTACTTTTCTCTACCCACTTTTTCTTTTCCACTCAACTATCTACACTCACAACACATCAATTTTACGATCATTTTCTTAATTTTTGTGCAAAGCCTCATTTTTGTAAGGTAAATAGGGACTTAGGGAGTATTGTTGAATGGATATGGCCCCCCCACCTCGGTCCAATCTCCAGAAACACTGTAGCTCAACAGCTGCTTGCTTGTTCCAGAACGACCAACAGTAATTCCCTCCGACGAAAAATGCCAAGACGACGATCCAGTAACTGTCCGTCCGGCCGTAATCAGGGACAAAAATCCGGCGACTCAAACTCACACAGATCAATTCCGAATCCAATTTTATATAAAAGTAACGTACAGGTACAGCACTGATTCTAGAGTTTTGAAATCTCTTTCTACCTTTAAAATCCGTCTGATTGGATTTGTTGTTACTTGCAAATTGCAATTTCAAATTATTTTTTCTGAATTCTGTCTTGTTTGATATGTATGCATTTGCGAAATTGCGATTATTTCAGTGGCATGCTACACTAGAACACTGTTGCCTCGAAATGTTAGGTTAATTTTTATTTTAATTTTCCTGTGTTAGAAATATCTTAATTTGTCTGATGCTTTGTCATTAAGAGATATTGCTATCGCAATAAAGAAAGAGTAAAGGGAAAAAGGTGTCTCATTGGTCTTGAAATGCTCCCCAACAAGGTGGCAATAGTTATAATTTTTTCCATTGATGGATACTTTTTTGGTGATACATAGACAATTCATCTTTGACATGTATGGTTAATTTTTTCCTTGATTTGTTTGTCCCTTCACTTGTTTAATTAAGAATATATGCTTACCATTTGTATGGTGTAGTCCTAGTCCTTGTATTGTATTATTGCAAGTCATCGTTTTAGGGTTAAATAGTGTTTTCTAACTATGCTTTGTTTCATTAAAAAAAAAAAAAAAAAACTATGCTAGGTTAAGTTTAAGATATTAAGGGTAAATTTGGAAGGTTCTCTATCTGTATGATTGAATTTAAAGTAAACGACTCATATAATTGTTTTTGTAGGATGTTAATTGGATGCCTATAGTAAATGGGACGTACTTATGTTCATTTGCGAATGGATGTTGTAGTATCTTATGCGACTCAAGTATTAGAAACACGAGTGAGTTAGGAATTCCTGGTTAAGGAGATGAGAGTTGAAGAGCATGTGTCATTTTGGCGCACTACCTAATCGCAAAGGTTACTGGTGCGTATTATATCGACTTTTATTGTGGCGACAGGTATTTTAAGTGGATTCCTCAACTTAATACGTAGGTTAACTGTTGATTCTAAAGATCTAAGTGGTGATAAACATTAAATACAATCCAGATATAATTTCTATTGAAGATACCTCAAGAGCTGTATTTTTATCTCCTGAACCCAATAGGATCATAATCCATTGCTTATCCCTTAATAGTTACACTCATGATACTCATGTGGCTGAATACATTTATGCTTACATGGTGCATATATGTTTCCTCTGCCTCTAGTGTAACTATTTTCTTGGTAAAGAGTTGACATCTATTCTTTTCTATGCAACTATGTTAGAAACAATTATCCCACATCGGGAATTAACAAGCCATGCTTTGACTATATAAAGATCCTGTGCTACTCCTCTTATTGCCGATTGGTTTTGAGATGGAACTCAGACTTTATCAAGCTATCTTGGACTTCTTGCCTATGCTTATGATGTCTAACATGCATTCCAGTAAATATAGTGCAGAAAAGAGTCGTATCCTTATGGTCATCTACTTTTATGGTTCATCGCTTAGTACTTGTTTTATTACTTGGGTTTGATGATACTCCCTCCGTCCCACCTCACTTGAGACTTATTTCTATTTTGGTCCGTCCCACTTCACTTGAGACTCTCCAAAATTGTCATCTTTTATTATTTTATATTCAAACTAACCCACCACTCATTATCTCTCTTCATTTTCCACCACTCAATTTATTCAACCAACACTACTATTTACCCCACTCATTCTCTCTCTTTATTTTCTACCACACATTTTCTTTATTTTATTCTTTTTCCTTAGTTATTGTGCCCACCTCTTAGATCTCAAGTGAGGTGGGACGGAGGGAGTATTTTATAAGAACCTGAAAATGAAACTTTAGTTGAAAATTATGTTATCCCTGTCTTGTCACTGTCTTTTCGTTCTTTTGCATTAGGTTAGCGTAATTCATTTTGGTCTAATCTGAAACAGTTTACCTGCACTAAGTTTGACTGGGTGAATATATATATTATTTCCAAAACTTATCAAGATGTGGAAGGCGCACTTAAAGTGTAGATACAGTTTTTTTTTCCCCCCACAATAAAAGAGGTAATTAGTACAAAGCATTTTTATTTATCTCCGTGGGTTATTTCTGTCATCACGCTATTGGATATGTTAATTTTATTCTTGGTTTCCAATTGTTTGATAATGTGCTGATTTTAGAATGGTTGACAGTTGGCCTGTTCGCAAATGGTCCATCATCAATTTGAATATGTAATAAGTGCCAAATTCTGTACTTATTTTTCATTTTCCCACTACAGAACTACATGTACATGCATATGGATCAATAAGGTCTAATTTATTGCCACCTCGTTCCTGACTATAATTAAATAATCCAGAATTGATCATGGCTTGAGGATCCTAGATAGATTCAGGCCAATTAATTAATCATCCGTATTAAACATTGATGTTATTTATCATATTAATTTATATTTTGTTACACCCCATTCTCTTTGTCATTCACTTAATACTTGTAACATCATGCAGACTCAGAAGGGCTCAAATATCCTCAATCAATATGGATAACAAGTTATAAAATGTGTCAGAATTGTCGTTATTTGCAGTAAACTCCACGACAGGTACGAAATATGTATTATACGTATAATCTTATATTTAAGTGAACCTTTTCTAATGACCCACACGCTCTTCGAACTTGCTGTTTTGTCACGGGTTGTTTGAAAAATCGAATAAATCATTATCTTGCCTTTATGTTGCTCAGTCAATTTCGGCATGTCTTGGTAACTTTTTTCTATCTTATATTCAGTTCATATTTTGGGTTTGCCCACAAGAGAAGCAAATTACAGTGGATGGGAAAAGGATTTGTTTTCGGTGGCTGATTGTATGGGCCACCTTTTGATTCACTTGTCTACCGCGACATAGATGAATTGTAATTAGAGAAAAATCAGTCAATCAAGCAAACCAACCCACCCAACCAGCCACCACCATCCCATCCTGACCCAAAGTTTTGATTTCATTTTATTCCACATGTTAGGATAATGAAATGCTTGATTGATCATCGCATACCTACTTGGAATTCTTTTACTAAAAGCAAGATAGCAATCAGAATAGACCCCTTTTTTTTTTTTTTTTTTTTTTTTGGGAAAAAAGGAGTGGGAATTGATGAGAATGAGAGATCTATTGGTGGAAGAAGTCCACCAATATAAGATCTCGCAAGAGACAATTAATATAACACCACAATCTTGTTTAGTTTTTCTAACATGTCCAAAAAGACAACAAAAAATGGGACCCTTCACAACATCTGTCCAACCCAAATGCATAATTTGTCAATTAATTAATGATAAATCATGACTTGATTCACCTTAAACATATTCTTTGGGGGTATAAAATAGTGCTTTGCCTGCTTTAAGAAGATATGCCCAGATCTTGTTGAAGACTCTCTTTAATATACTTTATTATAAAAGCTTACATGCATCATAGCCCACTTCTTATATTCCTCCTTTTAGCAACTACTCTCATTTCCTTTCATATTTTAAGAGCATCCCATAAACATGGTCAAGCGATAGATATTTCTTATTTTTAATTGTTGGATAACAAAAAGAAGCTTCATTAAGTGCTGAATAATCAGAACTCTCGAGAATTATACGTTGTATGAACATGATTTTATATTGATGGGACTTAATTTGCTCCCACACATTTTAATATAATCGTATCTAATCTTTATTTTACTATAACTTAAACTTTGGTAGAGTATAATACATGAATCCACTAATAGTTGGTCAAGCAAAGTAATATTAATTATTTATCAACTTTTTTTTTTAGTGCAGTAGTAGATTTGCTGCAGTTAGAGTCAGAGACACTTTCCTCCCAGGTGATTACATCCCCTCTTTCTTTGACTTTTGTTTGTTACAGTTAATATAAAATTCTATTCCTTTATCTTTAAGTATGGAATATTTGTTTTTAAATCCCCATTTGGTATTATAAAATTGAACGTTTATATGTTTTAGTGCTCATGGTCCGTCGAATTCGTAATTAACAATAAACGCTTAATCCTCTTTGGTGGGAAAAAAGTGTGAGCACCGGCGAAGCTAAGGCTAAGCCAAGGTGGTCGGTCGACCCCCTTGAATTTTCTAACGTGTCAATTTTAGTACCTTTCAAAATTTTAAAAATTGACATTTTACTACTAAAAATGATGAATTTACTCATTTTGACCCCCTTAATTTTGAGAAAAAAATGTACTAAATTATTATTTTGACCCCCTTGTATACTAAATTTGTAGCCTCAACTATAATACTCATTCCACGAACAACCTTGACCCCCTTCTCGAAAATTCCTGGCTTCGCCACTGAGTGTGAGGTGTATCTACTTCATTAATATGGAAGAGATCTAAAGCAATATTGCTTTAGACAGCTTCCCTAGTCTGACTATTCTTTCTTTTTGTCTTGTTTAATTTTATTTTTACGTTTATGGCTATATAAAATATATATATATATATATATATATATATATATATATATATATATATATTTTAAAAAGTTATTCTTGTATCGAGATGCAATGCATTGTCAAAACCGATTTAAGTTACTATAAAAGGATGAGAGGCAGTACACCATCTGTACATCATCCAAACAGAATAATTAGGTTTCCAACATTTTCAACTAAATATGCAAAAGAATTTCTCTGATCATCTCTCTCCAACATGGGATGGAGATGATGAATCCTCTACACAAACCCATGTTGCCAAAAAGCTCAAACTATTTGGGTTTGAGCTTGACCCTCATAAGATCAGTGAGACATGCCTTAAATTGTCTCCTGAAGGGGACGAAAGCGTAAATTCATCGTCAACAACAATTTCATCCGAAAGGGAGAAACTTCATATGGAGAAAAAATCATGCGCGGATCCCGAGGAGACAACGAAGAAATTCGAGTGTCAATATTGTTTCAAGGAGTTTGCTAACTCGCAAGCGTTGGGGGGTCACCAGAATGCCCACAAGAAGGAAAGAATGAAGAAGAAGAGGTTGCAGTTGCAAGCAAGGAAAGCCAGCCTCAACTATTACCTTCAGCCTTATCAAAATAGCCATGGATTTAGTTTACATGGCTCTACCCCTTTATTCTATGATCCCTCGTTTTACCCTTCTGAATTTACCCAATTTGATGAATCTCAGATTAGTTTCACCCCATTTGATCAAGATGATATGTCCCAAGTGTCCAAATACTTTACCATGCCACTACAAAATAATACACATATGTTTACTCTTACACATGCAGATAGGCCAAGAGTAAATAAGTCAGTTATCATTAAGCCTTCTCCTCTACCCAGCTCACAACAAAGCTTTAAATCCTTGGATCTTCAGTTAGGATTGAGCTCACACTCTAGTGCTTGAAGTTCTTGGGACACGTAAATTTTTCGTTGGATATCTTAATTCTTCTAATTTCCATAACTCAAGGCGACGATCTGGAGTAAGCATGCCTGGCTGGTTACTCTGAAAGAACGGGCCTTTAACCAACAACAAGACCGTTGATTCTACACATGAAAGAATACTTCTAGCAAGTTACTATAAAATTATGGTTTTGTTACCTACTTTTGTTATTCTTGAACTAGCATAGGAACAGGGGTTGTATGATCATATCATTCACATAAGAAGAGCTTTTAAATATGTAATGAGGCCTGGAAGGCGTTGAAAGATAGTTGGAGCTGGATTATATACAGATGTTCATTTTTTTCTCCTCAGAGTTTTCAATTGATTATATTTTTGATGTATAATCCCTTTATAGTAGAGAACCAAATACCATGGAAGGTTTTTTTTCATGGCCAAATGCTTTTGTTCTCATTTATATCATATAGCAAGATCCAGAACCTCTCAGTTTGAAGTTTCTGTCGATTTCCTTAATTTGATAATATGTACCGTACGCTCCATCTTTGTTATAGAAGCAATTTGTTCGCCGTGAGAGAATCAGTAGGCTTCCCTCTTGATTTTTATTTTTATATTTAGAGAAAACCATATGATATATTTGTTGGACTACTAATTGGAGCTAACCAATATCTTGTCACAGTTGGGAATGAATTGCAGGAATCCTCAAATTTCAAGTCCTATGTAACAAGGGAGCATTTTAAGCCAGATTTAGCCCTTCACTTGACGACGAGCTTGTATTCAGGTACTATTTACTTGTATAATGTTTTTCGTCCATATACTGGAATATTCTAGAGTATACATGTGAAAAAGTTGAGTGTTAATTAACATCATTTTTCACGTAACAACCAGGTATTATTATGGGTAACAATGAAGTCTTCTCTTTACTATTCATGTTGGTGTACTTGGTAGTACACCCGCCTACCAGGACAACAATCAAGTAGATATATAGTCCTTCACCTTCTAGATTGAAATCAAAATTAATCTCCCTTGAAGGAACATCAAGATAACATCATGACAAGTATAGCATGTAGGTAAGCTAGCGTTGATTGTTTCGTTGTTAAAAAGATTCTTATTTAAATGTAGGAAGACTCAAATCCTAAAGAAAACAAAATAGTACTCCCTCCTTCCCAGTTTAAGGTTCTTATTTTCCCTTTTGGTATGTCCCAGTTTAAGGTTCTTAGTTGCTTTATTCCTTAAATAGAAAAATATGAACAGTGTTTTGGACATTCTTGTCCTCATAAAGTTCATATATTACAAAAAACCATCACTTACCTATCTACTGTTAACCCACTTGCTTTATGAATGGACAATTATATCTTCCCCACGCTACTATTATTGACCCAAGTTTGCCTTAGTTCCTTAATAAGTGTGTAAAGTCAAACTAAGAACCTTAAACCGGGTCGGAGGGAGTAAAATATTAGTGTTTTTGAAATAGTCAATGATTAGTGTCATTTTTCTTATATTATTAGTATCTTTTTCTTCTAGATGAGTATGATGATAATGGGAAGAAGGTTAGAAAGTCTGGTTTTGGTGGGAAGAGGTTTCAAAACGGAGTTTACTCCGTATTCTTAAGTCTTTTTGTTTAGCCGTGTAAGTTTTATGTTAAATGAAAAGGAAATTCTTGAATAATAAAGGAAAATGGATAGTGCTTGAACTAAAGTAGCGTCTGAATTGGTTTTTTTTTTTTTTTTTTTTTTAGCGTTTGGTGGTGACCTTTAGTAGCTAGGTTCTTATTGAAACCCTAATTTTACTTGCAAGTGGTGAATGAACTATAATCAATTTGGGGGCTGATTATTGCCTATTATACCGCCTTTCCATAATTTCCCTTTATACTTAGATTATTGTTAATAAAAAAATGAAATGACATATTACTAAATTGAGATTCACTAATTAAGAAGATGGAGGTAGTGGATCATAAAGTGGTGCAATATAATTAAGATGTTATACCTAACCTAGACTATGTAGGTAGAGAATTTGAGACAATGTTGAATAAAATAAAAAGCTACTAGTTGAAGGTACCTAGCTACAGTCTCTAATTATTTTACATTGACATCAATCATTTGTGGAAAGAAAGTTTAAAAAATGGTCTGATATTAAAAAACTTGGTGGCTGAGTAAAAAAGAAAACAAATATATAGTGGGATTGGTGATATGTTGTTGTCCCAAGCCTATTCTAGTAAAACATCCTCTTTCAAATATTGACAAGTTATGTGTGACATGCATTTATATTGACAAGTTATGTGTGACATGCATTTATTTCGGGCGGATGTGGTGTATGTGTCTCCTGTTGGGATGAGAAGGTGTGTGTGATGAGTTAGGTTAGATAAGTATGTATATATAGGTTTCATGCACCAAAATAAGG
This sequence comes from Campanula takesimana, assembly GCA_026119855.1. NCBI lineage: Eukaryota > Viridiplantae > Streptophyta > Magnoliopsida > Asterales > Campanulaceae > Campanula > Campanula takesimana. The sequence goes on from JAOWBW010000139.1 coordinate 1,397,306, forward strand.
TTCCTTTATAAAAAAATGTTTTTGTTGAAATTAGAGGCAGTAGCAAGCAGTGTTCTAAAAGACGCCCGTCTAGGCCCCGCCTAGGCGCTAGGCGTTCATGAAACGCCTAGGTCCCGTCTAAGATATTATAGTTATTTCTGAATTCTCGGCCCCGCCTAGATCCCGCCTAGGCGCCCCTGCGGCGCCTAGCGACCACCTAGCGTTTTTTAGAACCTTGGTAGCAAGGTAGAATTTCCTGTATATATATATGTACTATATATATATATATATATACACACACACATTTATATGCAGGTGGAAATGGATAAGGGTTGGGCTAGTGGTGTATCCAGGATTTGGGGTTGCCCCCGAAATTTTTTTTTGGGGTCCGGTCCAATCAATCAAACAAACTCATCATACCAATCAACAATAAACGGATGTGGTTTCCCATAAATCATGGTTTGAGGAAAATAAGAAAGGCGCGGTTGACAAGCCTTTTTTAGTAAGTATGCTCTACGAATCATTTCAAGCTCTTTAGGATTTTTAGCAACACCAGAAAATGGTAATCTCAAACCTGGATCAGAGTCAATTCTAAAAGAGTTATCATTTACTTGTCCTTGAGAAAAAGTACCTTGTCCGATTTCTTGTTCAACCCTTTCAACACGGGTAATATTAGGAACAAGATCAACATCAACTGGAACCGAATTGCTTGTCTTGATCCAACAATAACAACAACAATAATGAAAGAAATCCAACAATAACAGGGGCAGAAAGAACGGCGTTTCCAGAGTCGCCGTGAGCCGCCGCCGATTGCTCAAAACAATAACAACAACAACAATGAAAGAAATCCAACAGAATCTAAACAACAATTGCTCAATAAATCCCCAAATCCATCAAGCCGAAGCCGATTGCTCAGATTTTAAAGCCCTAAAATTGAATTTCAAAAAATACCTCTTTGAGATTGAGACATTGAGGAACCGAAAACAGGGGTAGAACGGCGTTTCCGAGTTGCCGTGAGCCGCCGCCACCGTCCGTTTGCGTTGTCTCCTCCGACTCCGTCGATCTCCGTTCTCCCCGTCTGCGTCGTCTCCGTTTGGGCGAGAAGAATGGCTTGCGGCGTAGAGAAAGAAAGTGAATGGATTCCCGTTTGATTTTCGTGAAGTCTCTTGGTAATAGGTTTTTGTTTACACTCTCCACCCCTCTTCTTTCAAAAATGCACAACTTACACCCTTATAATTTTATTTTTTAAAAAAAAAACTACTCGGTAATTTTTTTTTGCAAATTGAGGGTGTGCATCTGCCCACCCTCGTTATATACTGGATACGCCACTGGGTTGGGCTTTTCTGCCACTGAGATTGCATCGCAGTCTCGAAAGAACACTGATCAAATAAATCAATGGCTTCTAATGTCAGAAGGAGAGCGTGTCAAAAGACTATTATATCCTTAAAATATTCTCATCCAACGGTGGTGACTGCTAAAGAGATGGCAGGGCGCGATACCAGATTAATTTTGTATGTATTAAATTTAGTATTTATTTGAATTAGGTACTAGTTCTAAATCATTGGGCTAGTGATATCTGACAAATGGTTTTAGAGTCTGAATTCGCTAGTTGGGTTATATAGCATCACTGCCTGGGCCTAGTGGAAGTACTTCCTCTTGTAATACACCTTCCCCGTCCTAAATAAATGATTGTCAAAACTTCATTTTAACAGCAATAATGCTAGCGGCACAAAATAAGATCACAAAATCTTGCTCACAAGATGAGGTGACGAGTTTGAACCCTTTTAGAGTTTAATCAAGTCAAACATGGTAGCCTGTTGTTTGGTTTGTATTCTTTCCGTACCGACAAATGACAATGTTGAGATAGTTTTTACTACCTCCGTTTTAGAATGAAAGTCAAAAAAAAAAAAAAAAAAAAAAACTAAATCTGCAAATATCAGAATCCAAAATCTGCCAACCATAATATCATATAATGACTACCTTTTTCAGATTGAATTTTGCAAACGAAGTTTGTGTATGAAATGGAGTTGTTGATGCGGAATTTGAGCACGTATGATGGGATATATTTTATCTTTAATCAAAGGTGAAAATGGCAAATAAGGAGTGACATCTTTGTCTGCGTCATTGCCCAATTACAAACGCTTTGATGGATATTCATTAGGTTAGTCATGAATCGATTTTTTCTTAATTCGGTTCGGAACTTGGTGAGTGCAGTCCGACTACATAACAGTAGAATGAGGTGGACAATCGAGATGTGGGAGAGAGCTGATGAAATAACGGACGAGATGCACGAACTGAGCAAAATCCAAAATACGTCTACGTAACCTTGTAATTGTGAATCGTTCAAATTGGCGGAACGGAGGGTTGAGAATGAGTGTGCCTTGGACTGCACAACAAGCCCAGGTTCCTCACCATCAATTTTACTAAAGTTAGAAATGACATTTTCCACTCCACTTTTTCTTCAACAAGGATTAATAATTTATGAAATACTGTTGGGTTAATGCCTTTGAATTTGGGACGCCAAGTTAATGGATTAAACAACAGAAGAAATCTCGCAATTCCTAGACAGAGTACAGAGGGTCCGGGCGCACCAGGTGAAAGACCCGGCCGAACCAGATGAAGTCCGGGCGCACCAAGGGTGAAGACCCGACCGGACCAAGGCTTGGAGGCAAATCGGAAATCTTACGTCGGAAATAGATGATCAAGGAAGAAGGTAGTCCGCCCGGACCAAGCAAGGGTCCGACCGGACCAAGGCCCTGGGTTCCTGATTTCGAGCAGTTCCGCAGAAGAGAGATTTCCAAGTCAGTTTTAGACTAGGATTCCAAGTTCCAAGCAGACTTTGAGATAGACTTTACTGGTATAAATAGATGCCATTAGTTTAGATCAAAGTAAGCCTCAGTTTAGACTGATAGATTATTAGAGTGCTCAGAGCGAGGTCTGTAATTCTACAGTTGCACAGTCAGGAATTATTGTGATCAATAATTCGTGCAACAGTAATAGTGTGAGCTTGTAATCGTTTCTCCAGATTGATAATAATATTATCTCCTCTCCCCGTGGACGTAGCCAAGTTGGTGAACCACGTATATCGGTGTTATTGTGATTGCTCGTTTTTCTTATCAAGTCTTGTTATTGCTCTAACAACTATATAATTTTGATTATTGATGCAACCAAATTGGTGTCCAAATTGATTGGAAGGGTCCAAAATTTGCTGACAAGTAACTCATTTCTTAGATCTCTTTCCTATCTTCCATTTATTTTAAAATTATTATGTTCCACTTGCTTGACATGAACAATCTTTGTATGTAAAGCGTGACATGTATTCTCTATTTATTTAATGCGTAAGAGCTATTTTATCCATCACAAAAATCATCAACACTTTCTTACTTTTAATGTTTTGTTAAAAAAAAAAAAAAATCACTCTCTTCATTCCAAAATAATTATTAAATTTTGAATTAGAGTGATTTTTCCTTGAGGAAGTTGTGTGAGACGGTTTCACTTATGAGACAGATTTCGATGAGATTAGAAAATGAGTTTGCCTTGTCTTGTCCATAAGGACAAACCATTTACTCTCTCAACAAGACATGTCTCACGTGTGACACCGTCTTACACAAATTTTGTTACTATTTAAACAAAACAAAACAAAACCAAGTACTGTACTCCATAATTTGCAAAACAATAGTACGTTATTAAAAGTAGGGTAAATAATTAAGTTATGATATCTGTGTCCCACACTAGTGATATTGATTTGAATGAAACACAACAAGCATTGTCCATGTCCATAAGGGCAAACCATTTACTCTCTTCATTCCAAAATAATTATTAAATTTTGAATTAGAGTGATTTTTCCTTGAGGACGTTTTGTGTGAGACATTCTCACTTATGAGACAGATTTCGATGATATTAGAAAATGGGTTTGCCCCGCATTGTTTATAAGGGCAAACCATTTACTCTCTCAACAAGATCTGTCTCACGTGTGACACTGTCTTACACAAATTTTTGTATAACAAGTACTTGTACTGTTTTAAAAAGTACTCCCTCTGTCCCTAAATGAGTGTCCATTTTCAGGAAATTTTTGTCCCAAAATGAGTGTCCATTTTGATTATAACTTTGTCTCTAAATGTTTTTTTCGAAAATTTTTTCACTGGTCTCTTTATACTTGCAAAACCTAAATGTTTGTAAAGAGGATTACAAGATTATATATGAATTTTGCCACAAAACTGTACAAAAAGTTATGTCCCTTAAAATGAAATTTGGACACTCATTTAGGGACAGAGGCAGTAAATAATTAAGTTATGATATCTGTGTCCCACCCTACTGATATTGATTTGAATGAAACAAAACAACTACACTACTAACCATTGATTATGGGTATGATTATGATTAAGCACACCAAAATCTTTAACTTGCCGACACCTGACAATTTGCGATGTTATCCGCAACAATTCATTTCCATATAATTATAAAAACTACTCCCTCCGGTCCAAAATAACTGTCACTTTTGAGCTAAAATTTTGGTCCAAAATAACTGTCACTTTTGAGCTAAATGTCCTTCTTACCCTTGCTTTGAAACTTGTTTTGGTTTATTAATTGTCTTAGTTGTGAGACATTAGTGTAGTAATTATGCATATTTAATAGGGGTAAAGTTGACACTTTTATCACTAAATCATGATATTAATTGATTTCCTTAAGAATTGTGCAAAAACAAAAAAAAACAGTTATTTTGGATCGGAGTGAGTAATAAAATCAACAGAAATTCAAACTTCGCTATTTTTGTATCTATTATTTTTACCTTAATTATAATTTAAAATTATATAGCGTATCCATGTTCATGTATGCCATCTCCTGTTATGATTATGATGATAATTTCCAAATTTTACTTTATCAGAACGTCCTTTTTATTTTTTAGCAAACTTTATTTTAACTTAATTCTAAAAAAAAAAAAAAAAAAAACTTTGTTGGAACTTCTTCAGACAATTTTGGATGGAAACGGTTCTATGTTTTTTTTTTGAAAGCAAACAACACATAATCGCATTAATAAAATTCAATAAGACGGCGCTCCACAAGGCCCGTCCAAGATATAATGATTGCAATTAAGATTTACACATAAAAATCCTAACAAATCTCGAGTATTGATGGCCAAACCCGAACCAAATCTCCAATAGATGTCCTTGAGAACTATATCTTGTGATGCACAAGTGTTTCTCCAAACAAAATTTGGACACTGCTTTACATAGGCTTTTAGAAAATCCCCGAACGGTAAGAATTTGACGTTGAAAACACGACAAAATGAAGCACTTGAGTCGGCAGGAAACACGCAACCAAACATCTCAAGCATTGAACCAAGTACAAATATTAATACTCCCTCCGTCCCGAAGTAAGAGTCCTACCACTCATTTGCACGCTTATTAATAAATATTAGAAGTGATGTAAATGTTGTGAGTGTAAAAGTAAAGTATGAGAGAATAATGAATTGATTGGTGTTGTGAGTATAAAAGTAAAATAGGAGAGAGAATGAGTGGGGTGAATAGTAAAGATTCTTTGCCATTTTAGGGATAAGACTATTACTCTGGGACGTACCAAAATGGAAAGTAGGACTCTTACTCTGGGACGGAGGGAGTATCATTTTAAGGCTCTTCACATCGGAGAGAATGCAAAGGCTCCCAACAATGGGGAGAAAACAAAGGTTCCCAACAAAGGGGAAAATACAAAAGGTCCCAACAAAGGGGAAAAGGCATAGTAATCGAACGAGAAGTGAAGGCAACTTATTCAACAAAACAACAACAAAAAAACAAATCTAGAAATAATCTTAATTTTGCATTTATTTCTTGTCAAATTGACAAATAATAAATGCAAAATTAGAATTTTACAACAAAATTAAATCAAGGAAATTGATGTATCAAACCTTAGCAATCAATGGATGAGATTGAAAAAAAAATTGAGAAGAGTTGCAGGAATGGAGAAGATGGGGAATGGAGGCAGAGAGAAAAAACGGTTCTATGTTTTAATAAGGTAATATGATTAAATCCATAGGAAAATTTTTGTCAGAATTTTTTGAAGAATTACAACTGTGCATGATAAAGCAATTATTGATATACGTACAAATTAAAATAATGTACTCTCGGTCCCATAATTATTATTATGATTTTAATTTTCGTCGATCTCAAAATAGGTGCCGCGTTTTTAAACAAATAAAAAATTACTTGTAGTGCAATTTTATCATCTTTTTTATTTTATTTTACAAATAGTACAAATTTATCATAATACAAGCAATGTACAAATAGATAAAATATATTATTTAAATTTTGATAAATCATATGCAATATTTAAACTTTTGTGAATTTAAACCCATTATACAATTTCAACCTTCCAATCAAGCCTTCCATTAAAAACTTACACATGCACGCACTAATTTGACATTAAACATTTACTTTAAAAGTGAACCTCTATGATTTTTTTTTTTTGAAGCAAACAAACAGATTTTATTAATTAGCAATTGCAATGAACATGGAGTTGGCTATCCACAAACACCGGATGCTCAACCCAAACAGTAGGACTTACAAACGTTACAAACGTAAAAGAAGCCCAAGAAATACAATCGGCCAAAGCATTGGCTCGACGATCAACTAAACGTACCGAGAGATGAATATGAGCACGAAACACAACTCGGTATGTTTGAAGAAGGCAACCTAATCTAACTTCATCATAGATTGTCTTCATGAACACACTCTTGCGAGACTTCAAAATGGATAACATATGCTTCCGCTTAAGCCCGAAATTGATTGAAAGATTAGTTGAAGACCTTCCTTTCAAACATAAATCCGAAGCGTTCTTGTTCAAAGATGAAGCAACCAAATCGACAACCAATTTATTATCTTCGCGGTGTGGTAGATTGAGAATGGCCAACACAAAAGTAACACCCAAAGCCCTCAACAATGGAGGGAAAACAAAGGCCCTCAACATAGGAGGGAAAACAACGGCCCCTACAGAGGAGGGAAATCAAAAGCTCTCACAAGTGGAGAGAAAATCAAACAATAAAATAGAAACAACATTTATTAAAAAACTACAAAGTTACAAAAGAACAAGAACAAGATCATCAAACAATTGTTTGTAATCACAATAATCACAATGTGATTACAAACAATTGTTTGAGATCAATAATAGTGAATGAAATCAAATATTAAGAGATTGATAAAGAATTGTAGGAGAAGAAGATGGATGAATGGGAAGGGAGGCAGTTTGAGATTAAGGAGGAGGAGTTTACAGTTTTTCTTGACAGAATTTTTTAAGTGAACCTCTATGATAAGTATTACCAATTGTCCAAATTATGATATTATATCAATTACGGTAAGTCTTGATAAAAAAAAAAATGTTTGATGTATATGCAATATCTAATCTTCCATCTATAGCCTATAGGGTTTATAAGTTAATTCCATAGTTGTTTTGTCCCAATTCCAATGACAACAATTTTTTTGCAATATAATTCAAACTTCAAAATGTGAAAAAAATAGTTGAGACGGAAATTTGATCAAAAGTTAAAAAGTGAACTCCGAAGTTAATCTCCATTCATATTACACACCGTTTCATAACAAAGTATTTATTTTGAGATCAATTTTTTATGAAAATTGACATTTACTTAGGGACCAAGGGAGTAATACTTCTTTATTGATGGAACTAAATTGTCATACTTACAATAAGTTTTCACATACTATTTCTAGTAGGGATGACAACGGTTCGAGTCGGGTTTCGTCCAAAACCAAACCCGATCCTAACCTTAAAAAAGGCGACCTGAACCCGCCCCCCCCGAAGTATATAAATATTTAATTTTTCAGCTCATATTTGCTTTGGGCACAATCTATGTTTAAGCTTAAATTTGAACCAGTTGTATAAATCAGTCTTAAATCATCAAACCTCACCAACAAACAACTATAAAAATAGATTGCAAAACACTTATAATACGGTTAACTAACATAATATGTTAACTTTGTATAGGGGTGCGGGTCGGTCGGATCACATCAGTCAACATCAAAACCCGAACCCGCTCGGGTCATGAAAATTGCAACCCGAATCCTACTTTTTCGGGACAGATCGCCTTCGGGTTCGGGCGAATTGCCATCCCTAATTTCTATCCCCCCCCCACTTTCTCCCTAATCATCAGTCACAACACCTACTTTTATAATCCTTTTATTCCGGGAGAAGAATCATAACTTTGGTTTTGAACGCTTATTAATGAAAAGAATAAAAAATACAAGTAATATTTCAAGTGAATTGATGATATAATTGTTAAAAAACTTATTTATATATTAAGTGAGTAAAATAAATTAGTAGAGTATTGATGTTTTTTTTTTTTTATTTTGTAAGCATTAATTAGAAAGACAAAGTGTATCATTTTGGAAACCGTTTGGAAACTCATTAATCCCTCTGTTTCAAAAAATAATTGCCGTTTTAGACTCTTTCATACTCCTTCCTTCCGTCTCAAAATAGATGTCGTTTTGGGAGTTAAGTTTTGTCTCAAAATACTTGTCGTTTCACTATTTTCAATGTTTTTTTATTGCTCTATACCCATTATATCCTTAATAATGATAGTAAACTATCTCTCACATAAACATCTAATTACCTAGGTAGTTGAATTAGTTTAGGGATATTCGGGACTTCTTCACATTCATTAATGACATTTCTTAATATGTGTGAAACACTCCAAAACGACATCTATTTTGAGACGGAGGGAGTACATATTAAAAAATATAATAAATGTATGTTAAAAAGACTCATCTACCATTAAAATAACTCAAAATTTTAGATGATTAAATGCTTATATATATACTTTACAATTATTTTTAAGGGTAAAATTGATTTTTTTCTTCAAATAATTCTCTTTTAAATCATTATCTACCTAAATGACATTTGGGAAACTTTATATACCAAAATGACCATTTTTTGTGAAATCGGCATTGGCATTGCCGACTTTGGGGTGAAGTCGGCACTACCAATGCCGACTTTAGGTTAAGCAAAAATACGGATTAGGGTTTAAAGGGTCAAAGTGGGTTAAAGTGGGTCAAAGTGGGAATATTTTGGGAGTCTGCAATTTGGCAGAAATCGGCAATGGGAATGCCGTTTTCTGGTGAAGTCGGCACTCCCAATTCTGACTTCACCTCCAGACATTCTTCATAAATCGGCAGCCTCCTTCCCCCTCAAACCCTACCTCCCATTCCCCCATCAACCTTCAACCTTCGTTCCATGACTGTCTTCTCTGCATCTCAGTGTCCCTTTGGTCAGAAAATTAATTTGTGTTGGGAATCTTATCACAATTTCCACATTATAAGGTTAGTGCTATCATATTTAGTTATTTTCTTTTATATAATTTGTATTTTAATTATCTTTTTCGATGAAATTAGAATATGTTAGTTTGTTGAGTTTATAATATACATGTTAATTTGCTTATGTGATTTTGAATTAATTTAACAAAAAGCTATTTATTAAAAGTTGATGAAAATTCACATTATCGACTGAATTTCGTTAGAAAGTTAACAAAAATGGCCATTTCTGTTAGAATATTAACTGATAATACATGTTAATTTGCTTATGTGATTTTATATTAATTTAACAATAATCTATTTATTAAAAGTTGATGAACTTCACATTATCATCCGAATTTCGTTGGAAAGTTAACAAAAATGCCTAATTTCCGTTAGAAACTTAACTAAACTGTCCGAAATTTAACAGGTTTTGCGTTTTTCTGTTAAATATTTAACAAACAGCCCCTCTTTTTATCAAAAATCCCATTTTCTGTCAAAAAGTTAACTAAACTGTCAGAAAAGAGCCCTTTTCAGTTAAATATTTAACGGACCAGCCTCTTTTTTAAACGAATTTTAGTTTAATAGTTTTGTTGTTTGTTTCAGATGGACCAATATCATGATAACCAAGCATTTGTTGATCCCGGGCCGTTAGACGACTCCGTATTAAAATGGCAAGATAAACACCGGTCACGTTATATTTGGGCTCAACAAGAAGTTGAGAATATTAGATTTAGGCGCGGTCCGGAACCTCCTAAAAACTTGGATGTTAGGATTCAGAGTAAACTTTTGGATGTTGGGTTTTACGGTATTTATAAACTAGGTTTTTTCAAATATGATTGGCATTTGTTAGAGGCTTTGGTTGAGAGATGGCGTCCAGAGACGCACACATTTCATTTGCCAGTTGGGGAGATGACCATCACCCTTCAGGATGTTGGAATTTTATGTGGCCTTCCTATAGACGGGGATCCTGTGATTAGTTCCCAAACCCATATGCAAAAATTGGAATGGGTTCAATTATGCCACGAATTACTAGGGATTGAACCACATGATGGCGTATTGAAGGGTGGTAGATTGTCTATTAAATGGATTATAGACGAACTGACTCAGTGGGATGAGCTTCCTGCAAATGCCCCGCCCGAATTGGTTAACCAGTATACTCGGGCATATATTTTGATATGCATAGGGTCACATTTAATGCCAGATACGAGTAATGTCTTAGTGAAACTCATGTACCTCCCACTGCTTAGGGACGTTGACACGATCGGGAACTACAGTTGGGGTAGTGCAATGTTAGCCTTTTTATATCGGGACTTGTGTGTAGCGACAAAGCCCGATGCGAAAAGTTGTGCTGGATTCTTAACAATTGTACAGGTATGTCAATTATATTTTCTTATATTATTGTAGTAAAGAAAATATGTTTTGTACGTGACACAATTTTTTTTCTTTATGTTATTTTTTTTTAGCTTTGGGCTTGGGAACGGTTGTTGTGTTTACGACCCGTAAGGACACGTGGAGATGTCATTCTTCAGGATGCATTATCCCCATATGGTTGCAGGTATTCTAAAATAAATTAAATTTAATTCCACATAATATTCTATGTACTTAATTTTTATTATTACACATTAATTTGTATGCCAAATTGCTCCATATGTAGGTGGCAATGTCCTTTATCATATACGCATCTTACCGTCCACAACTTGCGTGGATACCGGGATCAGCTGGCGTATTTGAATGACGATCAGGTTGAGTGGCAGCCGTACTTAAATGTCCAGGGTCCACCATATTGCTTCCAGGGACAGGCTATATGGAGAGCGAAGGTGCCCCTCATTTGCTTTGATAGGGTTGAGTGGCACCTTCCCGATCGAGTAATGAGGCAGTTCGGGATGTTACAGAATATCCCTGACCCACATGACACGAGTGATTACCTGCATGGACTAGATCGACGAGGTCGGTCAGAGGTTAATTGGCCTGAATTCCACATAGTTCCCATCGGAATGTGGAATCAACGGGCTAATTTGGTGGTGGCTGGGCAATATGGTACCGAGGATGTAGATTACACACATTACTATATGCCTTCCGATATGAAACATCCTTACCGTACTTTGATTTTATATTTATCATGATAAGCTTAATCTTGTACTCTGGATCAGCCTTGACAAGATCGAAAACAAATCGTCCTATAAACTTAGCATCTAAATTAGGATGATCGCCGCTAACATCTGAAGCCAAGCAAGAATGTGGACCCTTGTACTTAGTTACTTCCCAGTACCCACCCTTCTTCAGACTCACATTCACATAGAAATTGCAGGGGAAATCTTTCACCAAACACTCAATAGCCCACTTTTGCGGTGTGCTCTTTCTCACCTTGAACCTCAAATTCTTCATAATATGGTACTTCTTTATTTGGTACTGCACATCAATCTTCTCTGCGAAGCGAATTCCTTTGGCGATTCCATCACTCTCCGCATTCCATTCTGCAAACTTGTATTCACTATTATCATAATTCTCTGACCTTTCACCAATATCACGGTAAAATGGATAGTCTGCTCTCCCATACATTTGATTATGCGGTTCACCTTGAAAAGTAACCATGTGTGCTCCTACATCACCACCTTCCCCATCATCACCCTCATTCTCGCTATCAGTTGGACTCGAACAATCTTCATATCCAGAATCAACATCAGAACTTATTGCAAGGATATGACCTTCATAGTCTGAGTCATCATCATTTTCACGTTCCTCTACCTCTTCCCCTTCCCCTTCCACTTCTGCTTCCACTTCCGGTTCCACTTCCGGTTCCACTTCCGGTTCCACTTCCCCATGTGTTTCAAAACCACCAGTATATCTCTCAAGGTAGTTAACATTATTATCAAAAACTAAAAAATCCATGATAATATACAACTGCAAGCTACCTACCCCACCTAATTGAGCAGAAACATCAAACATGACTTTCATACACATATCATTCTCGACTTCAAACGGAATGTAACTTGCAAACCCATTACCCATCATATGAGGATATCTACAAATAACTTTCAACTTAGCATCTCTTGGATCTATATCAATTTTCTTATATAACTTCCTAATCAATTTTTCGTAACCCCAACGAGTTTTTGCCCTAAGTGGAAATTTCGGCCCCTGTTCAAGATTACTATCTGCAAACGGGTGTTCATCATCTCCTCCCCAGTAGCACATGAAAAGAAGTGGAAGTCCACTCATATTTTCCCCTAAACAAATTAATTCAACAGTCAAAATATATATAAAAAAATGCAACAAATAACATCATTAAAATTTGTTACATTAAGAAAATTTCTTGATCTTCAAAAATTTATATGAAATGTCAAAAATTTAACTGAAATATGCATGGAAATTTAACTGAAATGTCAAAAATTTAACTGAAATTGTAAGAAATGTTAACAAAATAACAGTCAAAAATTGTTAATGTAATACATTAAGAAAGTGTAAATCATATATGCATGGAAATTGTAAGAAATGTTAACAAAATAACAGTCAAAAATTTAACTGAAATGTCAAAAATTTAACTGAAATATCAAAAATTTAACGAGTTTTGCGTTGGATGTTAAATGTTTAAAGGACAACACATTTTTTTTTTTTACTGAATTATAGTTTAATAACTCTAGTTTGCATTCACATTATACAAATAAAAACATATAACAAAGATTAAAATGTACCTTAGATGCTTGAATCAAATTCACCAAATACAACTTTTGAGCTTTCAACTTGAAAGGGAGAGAAAAAAAAAATGAAAGATGAGAATCAGATATTAGAGAAGTTTGTGTTTTGAATATGAAACGAGTGAAAACTTCTGAAGCCAGTTGCGGGTGTTTTATGGAGGCCTAAAGTCGGCATCCACAATGCCGACTTCAGAAAACCCTAGTCAAAGTCGGCATTCCCATTGCCGATTTCTGCCACTCCCAAAATATTCCCACTTTGACCCACTTTAACCCACTTTGACCCTTTAAACCCTAATCCGGATTTTTGCTTAACCTAAAGTCGGCATTGGTAGTGCCGACTTCAACCCAAAGTCGGCAATGCCAATGCCGATTTCACAAAAAATGGTCATTTTGGTATATAAAGTTTCCCAAATGTCATTTAGGTAGATAATGATTTAAAAGAGAATTATTTGGAAAAAAAATCGGTAAAATTGACATAAAAGAGCAAAAATGCCTTCATAATGGTAAAATGACAAATATTTTGAAACAATTTTTTATTTTTAAAATGATACTCCCTCCGCCTCAAAATAGATGTCGTTTTGAGAGTTATTTTTTGTCTCAAAATACATGTCGTTTTACTATTTTCAATGCTATTTTGTTGTTGTATACCAACTCTACCCTTATTAATGATAGTGGACTATCTCTTAAATAGTTATTTAATTGCCTAGGTAATTGAATTACTTTAGGGGTATATAAGACTTTTTTATATACATTAATTGTATTTCTTAATATGTGTGAAGTGGTTGAAACGACATCTATTTTGAGACGGAGGGAGTAATTATTTTGAAACCCAGAGAATAATTTTATTCGACGGTGATTAGTTTGAGTATAATTAAAACTGAGGGGGTGTTATTGTCATTTTGATCCAACCTAATAACCTAACAAATCAGTAAAAATTCCAACTAATTCCCCCTCCATTTCCTCTTTTTTACTCATTTTCTCTCTCTAACTTTGTCTCCCTAATTTTATCTCCTTCCTCCCAAAGCTCCTCCAGCTTCGGTGGTGCCAACCCGCTTACTCACTCAGTAGCCTGATAGCCTCCCCCTTATTTTCTCTCTCCTCCATACCTCCTTCAGTTTCCCCCAATCTACATATTTTTTCCAGAGAAATTTTGTTGCAGATTCTTCACCCACTTCTGAGCAATTTCTAGGGTTTTGTTTTTGTGAGCCGGGTGTTCGAAAATGCCGGCTCACAAGTCAAAATCCGAGAAGAATGAAGATTCAAAGCAACAACGGAGAGATCCTTACGAGGTTCTTGGCGTCTTGCGCAACTCCACAGATCAAGAAATCAAAAGCGCTTACCGTAAAATGGCTTTGAAGTAATTTCCTCCTTTTAATTTTTTAATACTATTATAATTTTTTGATTTGTTTTTGTTACCTGCTTACTACAATTGACTAAACTCTGAATGTCATTTCATTTGATTGGATAAACCGATTTTAGTTCTGATTGTATCTGTCAGTTCAAAGTTCTAATTTATATTTTTCACACTTTTGAATTGCTCATATTGACAAGCCTTTTCTTATTCTGTAGTGAAGATTATATTAGGTTTGTTGTTTATTTTGATTGGAGGGGGAAATCATTTTGCAGAATGAAAATGTACCTGCTTATATGGTGTATTGGCGTGTGAAAGAAGTTAGCTTTGTTGGAGTGACAGTCAGATTATTCTGCTACTTGTGCTAGTTGTGATTTCAGATTGGCGTTCATCATATTATTGGGTTTTAACCTTCCGTGTTTTAAAAGCTTAGGAGAGATTTTTTCAGACTCACACTGGAAAAGGCACGTATGCCTTATTGTGGCTATCATGTAAAGTGTATATGATTTTTCTAGGTGCTCAAGGCTCAAGTATTCTGGTCACTTGATGTAGCATTGTTGTCTTCTCTATTCATGCTAGGGTCTTCCTAACGAGTGCAAATTTAAAATCCTAATCAAAGAAAAGTTAGCTTTAGGAATGCTCATTGAGACATGGGAGAATGTTTGTACATAGGGCTGCGTCCCCTATGCAAAACCTTTCTCTGTAGAGCTTAATAAGTTCCAAAAGTGTCGCCTTTTAGCATTTCATTCAGTTATTCTCCTCCATGTGGAAGAATGCAATGCATATATATTTTCTTTGTTTTTCTCCTTTGTCCTTTATATTCTTATGAGGCAGTCTGTTCTTGTTTGACATCATCTTACGTAGATTTTCTAATTAGCACATACTGGTTAGCAACTTTGAAAATTGTAATTCTCAAGATTGCTAAGTTTACATTAGGTCACAATGATTGCAACAAATCTCTCGTTAAGTGCGACATGCTTATATTTCTCTATTCGAGTAAGAATTTGAAATCATACTTGTTTTACTTAGCTAAACAGCTCAAAAGATTCATGCTTTTGTTTCTAGCGGCTTGTGTTCAACTTGATAAGATAATGGTAATTCGTGTAAGATTTGGTATTTACTGACTCTTTCTGGATACAACTACAGTGTCTTGAATATTGTCATCTAATAGATATTATGCAAGAACTTCAACCTCATGTTGCGTTGAGCATTATATTTCTTTGTTTATTTGTATGTCTTCGTATTCATATTTGCTTATTTCGTCTTTCTTGTGGCTAGTGAATTCATTTGTGTTTCTGATTTCATATTTTAGGTACCACCCTGACAAAAACGCGAATGACCCCAAAGCTGCCGATATGTTTCAGGAGGTCACCTTTTCCTATACTATTTTATCAGATCCAGATAAACGGCGCCAGTTTGACAGTGCTGGGTTCGAGGTGAGTTATTTTAGAATCAATCTTTCCATTATTAAGGTTGATTATGAATTTACGTTGGAGGTTAGACTGCGGCTTCTTAGTTCAGTGTAAATTTAATTATTTGCTCAATTTCATTCTTTATTTGAAAGATTTAGTTTGAACCTAGTCTTTCATGTAGGCTGTTGAATCTGAAAACCAAGATTTGGAGCTAGATCTTTCAAGTTTGGGAGCTGTGAATACCATGTTTGCAGCCATATTTAGGTACTTCCACGACAAGCTCTGTGATTTTCATTCTTTCTCCAATTTTTGGCATAAAACTCGTATGTTTATTTCTAATGAACAGTAAACTTGGAGTACCAATAAAAACCACTGTCTCTGCCTCTTTATTGGAGGAGGCTCTAAATGGCACGGTTACTATCCATCCACTTTCTCTTGGACAGCCCGTTATCAAAAAGGTTTGTCACTGTCTCCAATGCTTCTGTCTCTATTTATTTTATGATCTGTTTGATACGGATCTTTTCCATTTCTTAACAGGTTGAAAAGCAATGTGCTCACTTCTACTCTGTTACAATAACAGAGAAGGAAGCACAGGCTGGATTAGTTTGTCGAGTGCAATCAGCAGACAAGAGCAAGTTCAAGGTTCTTAAACCTCTAGTGCTTCTAAGCTTCTTGTATGTGTCTTATACTTAATTAATTTGCAAAATCAAGGTCTTGCGCTGTCAAAAATCTAGAGGTGAATTTAAAAAATGACTTGTCCGTGTTGGTCCATTTATTTAATTGGTTCAATCTATTTGACTACTTTATCCCTGGAACAATGTCTCTCAAAGCTTGGTTGTAATCTCTATATTCCCTTAGATTATTCAATTTGTATGAAAATAAACTATGAACTATGTAATCCTTCCTACGACAGTGTTGCTTTTCATAGGGTGAAAAAATCATCAATATGACATGAGTCTGTACATTGTTTTATGGATACCCCTTTAACTAGGAAGCTAGGAGCTGAAAATTCTGTAATTGAAGTGACATTAGTAAACGACGGTTTCAGGAGTTTTCTGATTCCTGTTAGGGTTTTTCATGTATACTCCCTCCGTCCCACCACAAGTGAGACCAACTTGTGGGGGCACAATAATTAAGAAAAAAGTAGTGTATGTGTGGTAGAAATTGAAGAGAGAGAATGAGTGGGGGTAAATAGTAGTGTTGGTTGAATAAAATGAGTGGTGGAAAATGAAGAGAGAGAATGAGTGGGGTTAAATGGTGGGGTTGGTTGTATATAAATATATTAAAACATTTCCATTTTTTGGCAGTCTCACTTGTGGTGGGACAGACTGAAAAGGAAATTAGTCTCACTTGTGGTGGGACGGAGGGAGTATTCTATATGAATAGGTTCATATATCTCCTTTACAATTTCGTGCTGCTATAATGTAATACAGATGTGAATGTATTTGAAACTTAAATTCCCCATACACGCACCATACAAGATTTTCTTGTTACTCTTTCTCTCTCCATGTCATCTATTTTGGATCACCAATCTGCTCTTCAATTACTAGACCACAGTCATTAACCTGCTTTATTTCTATCACCGTTGGCTTTATTTCAGTTACTTCCACGTTTTTCAAGAAACTCTACGTGGAGTTAGCTCTTCTATTTCCATTTGAAGTCGTTTACCTAGGTGTGGAATTTAGACCCTCTCCATTATACTGACTGCGGAGTGTCTTTTTCAGATGGGCTTGGACTCATAATGCCGAGACTAGCTCCTGTTTAGGGGTCTTTCGAGCTGGTTATGAACCCATAATTTTATTCGGATTTCCGATAAGGCATGTCTTGTGTGTGTGAGTGTGTAAAACTTATTTGAGTTGATTCTGTGGGAAAACATTCACAATTATGAATCAATGGCTCACTTAGTATCACTAAGCCCAAATTAAAAACAAATTAGCCAGTGTTTTAAATCTCTTTTATAAACTGCTCCCATTTAGTTCCTATTTTTTGTTTAAGCCCGGGCCTCCTAGCGGCTTTATTAATGGTCTTTCCATTTTGCAGCTGTTGTATTTTGACCAGGAAGAAAATGGTGGATTGAATCTTGCCCTGCAGGTACAGATATTTACCTTTCAGTACTTTGCTGAACCTCATTGTAGAGAAATCATTTTTGTAGCTTCAAACATGTTTTGGAGCTGCAGATTACACTATTCTGTTTACTCAATTGTCCTTGAAATTGTCTATGCTATTCAACATCATATGCATTCTTGTAGGCATTAACGGATTAAAGAAAAATGTTCTCTAGCCTTGCCTATTCAACAAATCCTATTCATAATTTACATCTCATTTTTTTTTTTTTTGGATTTAGGAGGACAGTGCAAAAACAGGAAAGGTGACATCTGCTGGGATGTACTTTTTAGGTTTCCCAGTATATCGATTGGATCAAACAGCCAACTCAGTGAGTCCATTTGTTTATACCAGATTATATGTTAGTTATCACCTTTGAGTCCAATTAATCATTTTTTTTCTTATTGTGTTGGCTCCAGATGGCAGCCGTAAAGGATCCGGACACTGCTTTCTTCAAAAAACTGGAAGGATTCCAGGCATGTGAAATTACTGAACTTAAAGCTGGAAACCATGTATTTGCTGTTTACGGTTCGTTCATTGACTTGTGTTGACTTACGTACCTTTATGTTTATATTTGCTTGTTAAAAAAAAATCAAATGGTATGATTCTTTGACATACTTTTGTAGGTGATAATTTTTTCAAAAGCATAAGCTACACCATCGAAGTTCTTTGTGCCGCTTCTTTTACAGAAGAGAAGGAGAACCTAAGGGCTGTTGAAGCTCAGATTTTGACAAAAAGGGTGGAAATCTCAAAATTTGAAACTGAATATAGAGAGGTGTGGCCTTCAACATAAGCCTGTCCCTTTGCGAGAAATCTATTGTGTGTGCTTATATTCTCTGTTGTCAATCGACAGGTTCTAGCCCAATTTACAGAGATGACAAGTAGATATACACAAGAAATGCAAGCGGTTAGTTGGCTATAAAGATCTTTAATTTGCACGTGCACACACATTATCCACGTTCACATGAACTCATAAACGCACGGATTCATGCAAGAAAAAAAAAGAAGAACAACACTTGATAAACCTAATTTGCCTTAATTTGGAACAAATAAAAAAAAGAATTGAGACTCTGCCCAAAATAGAAATGTTTTAATATATTTATATTCAACAAACCCCACAATTTAACCCCACTCATTCTCTCTCTTCATTTGCCACCACTCAATTTATTCAACCAACACTACCATTTACCACACTCATTCTCTCTCTTCATTTTCTACCACACATACACTACTTTTCTCTTAATTATTGTGCTCACTCCTCTAGTCCTACTTGTGCTGGGACGGAGGGAGTACAATTGAATTGTGGTCCCCACTTGGGAATCCCACTCAATTATCATACTCACAAGTCACAACACCTTTCCCACTCACAGTACTTTTCAATATATATATTCACTTCTTAATTTTTGGGACCAAAAGTAACTGTGCATATTAACCTTGGGCGGATGGACTATTTGTTTTTCTCTTATTTGAAATACCCAAATATTATTGTAAAATTCTATTTTTTGCAGATTGACGAGCTTCTTAAACACAGAAACGAGATACATGCATCTTACACAACCGCTTTACCAATGAAACGTAGTAGTAGTAGTAAGAGCAAAAGTCGGGGTGCATCAAAGGAAGCCACAGAAGAGGAGCACCAAGTAAGAGAGAGGAAGCCTTCAACGAAAGACCGATCAAAGAAGAAGAAATGGTTCAATATTCACTTAAATGTGGACAAGAGAAAGCCTTGTTGAACATGGTATGTGAAAGTTTGGACACAATTTTTCTAAAATTGCATTTTCCAAAATTACCATGGATTTGCTACAAATATTTCAACATTTAGCCTTACTGAGAGGTATAAGAAGCTTGAATCAGCTACTACCTTTGGGGGGGGGGGGGGGGGGAATCTACTACTGCTCTTGTTGTATTTATTGCAGAACTTGTTGAATTATACTCGTGCAATTTTTATGAAAGTGGCACGCGCACCAGAGTTTCAGAAAATGGGCTAAATGTCTTCGAAAGGTCAGCCATGTAAAGCTTTGAACACATTGTATTGTAAAAATCGTCTTCTTTTTTTTTTTTCTTGCTGCAGCACCTTATTTATGTTATATTTCTGTGCGAGTAAAGTACAGATTTAATTCATGCAGTTTTTTTTGTAGTAATACCTTATTTTAGTGTTTTCTTTTTCTGGATTTAAGGAAATTTATTTATCCTTTTACATGACAATCTTCTGTTGCCTTCTGTAGTTGAGGCTACAAGTCAGGTCTTGCATACAAAAAAGAAGATAAAAAAGTCCTAAAATGTGAATTCCTTGCTACCTATTTACTAGCATGGCCGAAAGCTTTTAATTCTGCCTTAGATAACCAAATTTCAGACCATCTCTAGTTCTTGTCCGTCTTTAAGTTGTTGAAAGCATCGCATCTGTGCCTTACCTCTCCTTTCTTTCCTGTTTTTACCTTGTAAATACTAACTTTCTGCATTGTTTTTGCAAATGATTCGAAGAAAACAGTCTCGTTGGCTGTATAAAGATCCACGTAAGGCTTTGTTCTAGGGTCTGATGCCATGGCTTGGTCTGAAGCCAACAACCCTAGCCCTTTCTGCAGGTTCGAGTAGTACATATTATCGAACTTGCCAGGTGTCATCACATCATTGTAAGCTGATAACCCGTGATCCTCGGTGTAATTCGCGCATAGTTTGCGCAAGGCCTCCGCGTATTTAGGGTTCATCGTGGGGTCCACATTTGTCTTTTTACTAAAGCTGAAGATCCTATTGCTAAATTCCGAACAATGGGAGAAACCAATAGTATGTGCTCCTACTAATGTCACCATTTCTTGTGTACTAAACCCTTTATTGGCAAACATGGAGATTAATTGAGTTATTGTCATGTTAGGCCGACCAAGGTGGCCTTCCACGTCAGAGGCGTTAGATTCAAGACCGTCTTTTCTACCTAACCGGACGGTGTAGTAGGGCCCACCAACCATTTTAACTAGGTTACGTGTTGCCACTGCGAGTATGTCAGAGCATGAGACAATGCCGGGGCATTCTAGCTCGAGGGCGGTTTTCGCTCGGGTGATGACGTCATAGGCGTCTCCGGGGGAGGGATTTGTCGAGATCGGAGTCACGTTCGGCGATGTTAAAGGCGTTGGATGTGATGAGGAGGGAGGCGTCGCATCCCTCGACCATGCAGTCGTGGAAGAAGAGGCGGAGGGTGCCGGCGGCGGTGGTGGGGAACTGGAGTTGCTTGTCGGTGATGACTTGTTGGATGATTTGGTGGAATTGGGGGCATGTTTTGTTGTAGTAATCAAGGGTGAGTTTTGATTGTGTGGGTGGAAGTGATGATGTTAGGAAGAGGAAAAGGGGGAGGAGGAGGAGGAGGAGATTTGAGGATGACATTGTTTTTTTTTTTTTTTTTTTTGGGAGGGATGGGAAGAAAGCTATGGGGGTGGTGGCCTAATTAGAAAAATTACTAGAGGTGTTTTTTGGTCTTTGTTTGGATGGAGGGGAGTGATAAAAGGGGAAGGGGTAGGGGGAGTTGTTTTGACTTAATGGTGCTCCTTTAATTTGAAATACCTTTGACTTTTTTTCAGAGGTCCATGCAACGTTGACCTTATATGAGTACATTTTAAAATCATTTCCAGAAATTTACGAAAGATTTCATCGTAATATGTCTTGTCAAATTTCAACCATCCAGTTCATCCTTCATGAATCTTGATCATTCAAATGCAATCGAAAACCAAAGGCTTTCTGGTCTAGTGGTATTGCGCATATAGTGTGTAAGAGCCTCGTTAGTAGAGGTCTTGGGTTCAACTCCCCAAGTGTGGAAAATCCTTAGTTCTTTGCCAAGTTTGAAATGTTTCCATGGATGAAACTCCCCAAGGAAGGAAATGCCAGCCAGTTTCTAATCTGTAATAGGCTCTCATGAAGAATCTCTAATAGATTAGAGATCTACGTTATAGATTAAGCGATTGATCAATATTGATTGAAATTTCTTAGTATGGTACCAAACATCCAAAAATAAAAATAAAAAATGCAACCGAAATGAATACCCTGGAGTCCTAACATGATTGCTAATTTTGGGACTTAATTCCTAACGTTGGTACTAAAGAAGTTGCTTTTTGTTGTTTCTTTTTATTTTTATTTTTGAAGGAAAGAGATGAGTCACTTACTAACTAGAGCAGAAAGACAATAGATATTATAGGTAGCCATAGGAAATAGGCGCCAATAATTCACTGACAAAAACTTGTGTGAGACGGTCTCACACAAGAGACGGATCTTGTTGAGAGAGTAAATGGTTTGCCCCCTATGGGCGGAGCGGGGAAATCTCATTTCCTCTCTCGTCGAGATCCGTCTCATGAGTGAGACCGTCTCACACAAGACTTCCTCTAATTGATTCACTTGGCCATGTTTGGCTGTGCCGAGTATTTAATGGAAAGATAACCCACTTTGTAGTGATTAATTTTAAAGTTAGTGTTTGAATTGAAGTTGTCAAACACACAATTATTTATACTCCCTCCTTGTCATGGAAAGATAACCTACTTTGTAGTGATTAATTTTAATTGAACTTTCACATAATATTCAAAATTCAATCAACTTACTATTAAAATGATTCTTAAAATGATGAAACATTTTTTTGTTAAGACTAAGAAAATACTAACTACTCGTCATGGACGTTATCACACTCGAATTAAGATTGTTGAAAGTGGGATTGTAACACTCCTAATTTCAAAGCATTAAAATATCCTTTAAATAATAAAATCCGCCCCCAAAATCTTTGAAAACAACGGTCTTTAACTACAATTCAAAACATCAACGACTAGTTCATATAACCAACATTCAAAATACAACGGTAACTAAATTGTCCTTCAAAACTTTAACGGCTCGTAACCACCGTCCATATAAACCACTCGTCACCAAAATCTTCAATTTCACCTTGATAATGTCCTTCTCGTTCTCTAAAGTCCTTCACCTACTTATTACCTGGAGAACAGTAATTATGGAAGGGGTGAGCGAACAATGCTCAGTAAGTTCATACGGGATCTCTCCGGGTATTAAGAAGAGATGATCGAAAGAACGAAACAATAATAAGACTTTTCAAAGATAGGTTTTTATACAATATCAAGTTAACCGTTTAGTTTCAAAGACAATTAACAATAAACTTTCAAAACAGAATGTGACATTTATTTCCAACTCCGTCAATTCCAAGATAACATCACCATTTCAGGTGCAATGCCTTTTTTTTTTAAGGGCATTTAAGTAAATAAGAGATCCTACCCTTTTAAGGATATTCCCTTATTAAGATTTATCATGATAATTTAACCGCTTCATCAAGCAGCATAAAGTGTCTAAGTTCTTTTCATATCAAACTAGACTATTTGTTCTTAATCCTTTTCATATCAGACCAATTCTTGCTAAGTCCTTTTTCATATCTGACAAAGCTAACTATACCTGTTTAAATAGATATAGCAAATAATTCCACTTAGTGTTCAAAGGTACAAGAACATCATAACAAATTCAAATAATTTTAGGTACCCATTGAGTTAAAACATGTCAAGGGTAAGAGTCAACAAATAGACCTTCACAACTTTTAAGATTTCAAATGTTACCGGCCACTTGGTAACTATTCTTAAAAGAAATATAAGGAATCGTACTTTAAAGGATTGAAACTTCAAGAACTAAGGAACGTAATCCCTTACATTGGCTTGCTTAATCCTCTTTGCAAAACCACGCGCACGTATCTACAATCATGCGAAAAGCTTTCTTAGACAAAAGTAATACTATTTACTTCCGTCCCCAAAAGACTTTGCTTTCTCTTATTATTAACCTCTAAGTCATTCTCTTTAATTCCCCTTTAAGGTTAATATCCATACTAGGGTTTATATTACACATTAAATTTATACCCAAAATACCCTTTTAAGTTTACCAAAATACCCCTAGAGTTTCATCAATCACATCTAGGGTTTTACTATTTTCAATTCCTTATTCTAAATTCAACAATGCAATTTACACACACCAAAAACACCTTCACAGCACACACACAAACACCCACACACACACACTGTCACACACACTGTCACACACACCCGCATGCATATACATATGCTCCCAAAATTATCATCTTCACTTTTAAATCCCCAATTCATAAACCCTAGTTCATCTTTTAGGGTTAGGGTTTCTAGTTCATACTCACAATTGACTAAATCAAAATAATACGGAGAAATCAAAAGTAGAGGTTGGGGATTTACCTTGCTCCGACCCTTCTTCTCCTTCTCTTCTTCCTTTTCTTTCTTTCTCTCTCCCGCAGCTCCCTCTCTCTGTCGCCGCTCTCTCTCTCTCTCTCTTTCCCGTTCTTTCTTTCTTTCTTTTCTTTTGTGATCAATAATAATAATACTAGGGGACTGAAATATTTTATATATATATTAGGGTTTTCAATTCCCTAACTAAAAAGGATTCCCAAATCCTATTGGGTTTTAAATTACTTGGGCCCAAAGTTAAATCCAATACTTTCTCTTTAATTAATTGAGTCAAAAATTAAATAAAAGAGGTTCACAAAATAAAATAATGGGCCTTAATGGCCGGATATTACAGGGATGGGGATTAAAAAAAATGTAATTAGAATGTGTTGTGAGTATGAAAAATGATGTGTGAAAAAAGTGAGATGAAATAATTAATGAAAATTTTTTGTGAGTGTGAAAGTAAATATCACTAAATAAACTTCTATTTTAAAATTATTCTATTTCGAGTGGCACTCAAAAAAAAAAAAAATCTAATTTCTAATGAGAGAGAGTGTATTTGGAATTAGGGCTGTAAACGAGCCGAGCCGAGCCGAGCTTTGGAGTTTTGGGCTCGAGCTCGTTAACGAATTATCAAGCTCGAGCTTTTATCGAGCTCGAGCTCGAGCCCATTTTCCTTGTTCGAGCTCGACTCGAATCGAGTTTCGAGCTGTTCGCGAGCCGCTCGCGAGCTTTTCTCGAGCTGTTCGAACTCGAGCCTTTACGAGCCGAGCTCGAGCTTAAACATTTTTCTAAAAATTATGAAATCAAACGAGCTCGAGTTCGAGCGTTTCACGAGTTGTTCGAACTCGAGCTTAAACATTTTTCTGAAAATTATGAAATCAAACGAGCTCGAGTTCAAGCCTTAACGAGCTCGAGTTCGAGCTTTTCACGAGCTGTTTGAACTCGAGTCTTTACGAGCCGAGCTCGAGCTTAAACAATTTTCTGAAAATTATAAAATCAAACGAGCTCGAGTTCGAGCCTTACCGAGCTCTGATAAGTATTTTCTTCATTTTGAACAAGAACTCTATTTTTTTTTTCTCTTTTTTTAATCTCAAAATATGTGTTTAATTTACAAATGTAACCTCCTATTTACTTTTTTTTTAAAGCTCTTGTTCATTTAACTTCTCATATTACAAATGATTAATTGAATCGTATATATACCATCAGGTTGTAATATACTCCTTATGTCCCAAATTTTATTTACTTATCAAATTTACTTAAACTTTAACTAATATTTTACACTAAATTATTAATTCTCATAAAATTTTAAAAATGGTTGTTAAATCATTAATAAATTATGTAAATTAATATTTTACACTAAATTATTAATTCTCATATAAATATGTACTATATGTATGTATGTATATATATAACATCCAATATTCCATATAGACACATACATATCATACATACATATATTTATGTATATAAACATGGGTTACATGTATGTGTATATATATATATATATATATATATATATATATATATGTATGTATATAACATCCAATATTGCATATAGACACACACACATATCATACATACATATATTTATGTGTGTGCATACATACATATATATATATATATATATATATATATATATATATATATGTATGTATGCACACACATAAATATATGTATGTATGATATGTGTGTGTGTTTATATGGAATATTGGATGTTATATATATACATGCATACATATATATATATATATACATGTATGTATATATATATATATATATATACATGTATGTATATATATATATATATATGGAAAAATGTCCTAAATCGGGTAGGATAGAGGGAGTATATAATAATGTATATAAATATGTGCTATATCTATGTATGTATATATAAAACATCCAATATTCCATATAGACACACACATATCATACATACATATATTTATGTATATGAACATGTGTTACATGTATGTATATATATATATATATATATATATATATATATATATATATATATATATATATATCTATATATATGTATGTATGTATGTTTATATATAACATCCAATATTCCATATAGACACACACATATTATACATACATATATAAATATGTGTTACATGTATGTATATATATATATATATATATATATAAATGGCAAAATGTCCTAAATCGGGCAGGATATAGGGAGTATATAATAATGTATATAAATATGTGCTATATATATGTATGTATATATATATATATATATATATAACATCCAATATTCCATATAGACACACACATATCATACATACATATATTTATGTATATGAACATGTGTTACATGTATGTATATATATATATATATATGTATGTATGTATATATATAACATCCAATATTCCACATAGACACACACATATCATACATACATATCTTTATATATTTAAATATATTTAATAAATATTTTTCTACATGCAAACGCATTTATATGTGAAATATTTATGTGTGTGTATGTGTAAATGATAAACATTTTGTTAATTTGAATATATAACTACAATAATAGATGTTCATTTTATTTTTTATTTCAATGAGAAAAATAATATAAGACAAATATGTGTACATTTGAAATTAATAAATTAGTTTTGAAAAAAAACCCGACTATTGTGTATATATCTCTACGTTTTCATAATGAATGTGCATAGAATAAATTAATTTTAGTTGTTGTACAATCTATATTGTATTATTGGATTGTATGTGTATAGTCGCTATATGATCATTATATGAATGTATAAAAATAAATTAATTTTAGTTGTTGTACAATTAATGTTGTTTGAGTCATTTTGAAGATAAAAATATTTTAGTTATGATTTATTCCTTGTACAATGTTGTATATACATATAATGTATATGTATTCATTACAAAAGTAATAATGATGATTATTTAGTCGATCTCGAGCTTAACGAGCCGAGCCGAGCCGAGCTCGAGTCAAATGCAAACAAAATAAACCGTGCTAACGAGCTTATCGAGCCGAGCCCGAGCTCGAGTTATTCATGAATTAAACGAGCCGAACACGAGCCGAACACGAGTCGAGCTCTAACGATTCGAACACGAACCGAGCTCTAACGAGCCGAGCTCGAACAAAGCTCGTCGAACAAACGAGCCGAACACGAGCCGGCTCGATAAAAATTCGAGCTCGAAAACTCGGTTCGAGCTCGAGCTCGAATAGTGCTTCGAGCCCATTCGAGCCGAGCTTTAACGAGCCGAGCCCGAGCCGAGCTCGAACGGGCTCGGTTCGTTTAACAGCCCTATTTGGAATGATAAAACGCACGTGTACTTTTGCCCCTAGCGGCAATAGGTGCAATAGATTTAGTAATGTTTTTTTTTCTTTTTCAAATAAAAGTAAGAGAATAATGCGTAAAAAATCACTCAATTCTTCACTTTTTGGTCATTTGATCACGCAGCTCATTTTTTTCTTGCGTACAATACATTCAACTCAATTTTTTTTAATTTTTTTTTTTGCATTTATAGTCACACTAATTTCATTAGTTTTTTCCAATTAAATGGCCCTGTGCTATGCATGTGACCAATTTTAAAAAGTATTTTAGGCAATTCACTCTAAATTAAGATTTAGAAGTTAAACTTGTTCCAATTAAGTCCCTCAACTATTGTTATTTTTTCACTATAGTAATTTATATTTATTTATTTTTTAATTAAGTCATCATTCCATTTATTTAACTTTTATTTTATGTCAATATATGTATATTTCAATTCTCTATAATAAATCTGGAAATGAGATATTTTGATAAAATATTCGTATTCAATTATCAAAGTGCAAATATAAACAAGAAAGTACAAACTTTTTTTTTTTGAAGCAAGAAAGTACAAACTTTTAAAAACTGTGGTAATGAAGTGCATATAGTTTTTTATTTTTTGAGATATGTGTAGGAGATTGATGTTAATTTATACTTGGTTGCCTCAAAATAAACGTTAAAAAAGATTTAAATTTTTTTTCTTAATCAACATTCGTTGAGACAGATGTAATAATTTTTTTGCGTTTTTATATAATCATAAATTTACAAAAAAAAAATATTTTTTTTGTTAAAGTATTGATTTAATCACAATTGAAATTATGTGTCATGTTAAGACTTAAGAATGTTAATTAATATATTACTCACTCTGTCCCTAAATGAGTGTTCAATTTCAGGAAATTTTTATCTCAAAATGAGCGTCCATTTTGATCATAACTTTGTCCCTAACTGTTTTTTTTTTTCGAAATTTTTTTCACCGGTCTCTTCATACATGCAAAAACTAAATGTTTATAAAAAGAATTACAAGATTATATATGAATTTTGTCACCAAATTGTACAAAAAGTTATGTCCCTCAAAATGACATTTGGAATCTCATTTAGGGACAGAAGCAATAAATTAATTTGATATTTATTATTATTATTGAAGATAAGTTTTTTAATACTATGTGAATAGTGTATTTTTTAACAATGATCCTTATCATATAGGTATTTTATACATATGTGATAAGGATCATTGTTAGAGTTAGCCGTTATTGGCAATAGTGCAATACTATGGTGCAATAAACGAGAGCAGATCTTATGTACCCATCCGGTGTGCCACTTTATGTGCCCAAAGTGATCCAACGGCTCACAGTTTTTAAGATTAACATTTTATTAATATTATTCAAACATATTAACGGCCGAATCACTTTGGGCACATGGATGGCACACCGGATGGGTACAGGAGATCTGGTCTCGCAATAAACGTAGCTGCCTCTAGCAACTCTTTTTCATATGTAGGTTTGATTTTACTACCATCAATACTACTGCTTTGGCAGGACTCTTTTTTTTTTTTTGTCAGGAAAGAACTCAAAATTTGATGCACTTCTTTTATATGATATCAGTCCAAATTTAATTGAACTTTATTTATTTTGATATTTATAATTGAAATTATTTAAATTGAATTTGAGAAGAGTTTTAAATACGTCAAATTAATCTGAGATTGTTAACGAACATGTATAAAATTACACAAAATCTTGGGAAAACGTGTTTTACACTAAGTTAGTGTAAAACGTGTTTTTAAAATAGCGGAGTGACATTTTTGAAAATAAGCGGAACGTTGTTAGAAGGCGCGTTGGCATTGATGTAAATAACTGTAACTCATAAAAACTCACCAGACACTTTTTGAAACTGTAGGCACTTGTTTTGAGACTTATAAAAACTCAAATGACACTTGTTGAATCTGTAAGAGGCATGTTTCAATACTACACAAGGCAATTCTCAACACTAGAAAAGGCTATTGTCAACACAACAACCGGCAGCCTAACACTACAACTAAAAGTGCATGTTTGAATATATAAAAGTGTCTGCTTGAATTTTATAAGTGGTATTATACAACAGACATTAATCTCCAATACTAGAAGAGGCACATGTCTCAGGGAGGCAACTACGAAAACCCGTTTTCCTAACTCTTAGTGTAGGCCGGTCTAAATAACGTATATGTAAAAACACGTTCTACACTAACGTTAGTGTAGAACACGTTTTACACAAGAACGACTCATAAAATTATACTTCATCTCTTTTAGTTTTAGGTTTGAGGAAGTCTTGCGTGAGATGGTCTCACACATGAGACGGATCTCGACGAGAGAGAATATGGGCTTGTCACGTCCCGCCTATAAGGGGGAAAACTATTTACTCTCTCAATGAGAAACGTCTCATGTGTGAGACCGTCTCACACAAGTTTTTGTCTTAAGGTTTTTATTTTATTTTAGTCTGTCTCAGTCTCAATTTAATTTTTTTTGTTTGCTTTATTTTATAAATAGAAAAGTATTTTAGTCTCAAAAAGTTCATAAATTACAAAAAAATCATTACTTACATAACTAATTTTTTTGCCATATTGCTTTATGAATTATGTCTTCAACTCACTGACTTATTATGCATTGATTTATTAATAAGTGTGTAAAGTCAAATTAAAAACTTAAAACTGGGATCGAGGGAGTAACAAAACATTGAAGGGCTCGGATCTGCTGCAACGGACCGTTTGCTCCAGCGCTCCAGCCTCAACACCGGACAATGACATGTAAAACGTGTGCTATACAATGTAAAATATTGGAACAAATATAAAAACACATTTTTGTACTAAAATGTGATGTAAATCTTTAATACCACATATAAACGTGCATTAAAAACTTGAAATGTTTTTTTTTTTTTTTTTAATTGTGTAACAAACGTTTTACATCCCGTAAATATGCTTTATATGTCGCCGTCTTGTTTTTATTTTACTGGAGGGCTGGAGCAAACACTCCTTTATTATAGTGGTTCCAAATTCACAATGAAGTACCATATGCTGCAGCACCAGCTGTCTAATTCCATTTGGTGGGTAGGTCATTGTTTTCCATTCATTGATGAACATCCATATTGTATGGTGGTTCTACTGCATCAAAGTTTTCCTTATGTAAGCAAATAAGGCATTTATTGCTTGAAAATTTGTATTTATTTAATTTGATTTTTTTTAACTTGAGCACGTGTTAAACTTTTTAAATAAAAAAATCAACACAAACCACAACTCGATTATTATAATATTCTCTCTATTTTAATAATAATAAAAATATCGTTTGACTATTCAAATATTTTAACAACCTTTTATTATATTCGTAATTATCTTAATGAAGTTCAATTATTATTCCCACTAAAGTTTTTCTTGCAATAATCCTGTGTTACCAAATAAATTCTTTATAATGTTAAGTTTGAAAGTTTACGTATTTTAATACACCAATTTTAAAAATATGACTACTATTTAAAAAAAGAGACTATCATTTGCGACGGAAGAAGTAAATCGGGAACAATCTTTACAACAATATTTACTATATGGGGTGGACTAGGGTGCGACGGTCGCATGGCGCGCGACCGTTCCCGCCAAATTCTTTTTTTTTTTTTTTTTTTTCGTTTTTTTTCCAGCCATTTCTTTCTGCCAACAAAAGTAACACTTTTTATAAAGGAAATGTAACACTTTTTTCTCATATGTAACACTTTTTTCTCTTCATAAATTTACCACAATTTTGCTGAAATAAATGAAAGATAACATAAGATTAACACCTAAAACTAATTTAACATTTTATAATAATGAATGTAACCTTTTTTTTCTCAATTGTAACACTTTTCTAGGGGTTTACATTAAAATTGAAATGCAAAACCGATTATATACATGATTTTTTACTTTTTTTTTTTAAAAAAAATGTAACATTTAACCTATAAACTGTTACATTCATCTATATAGCATGTTACAATCATATATACACTGTGTTACATTCAATTATTACTTTTCCTAACCACAAAAACTATTTATATTATTTTGTAAAACTGCTGTTATAGCATACAATAAAGTGTTACTTTTTTAAGACCAAACTGTTACTTTCTTCATAAGAACGTGTTACTTCTCAGGAGACGAGCAACCCAATTTTTTTTGTGTTAAAAATTATGTTTTTTTTAAAAAAAAATAATTAAAATATATCATGACCTATATAGTTTTGTTCGTCTCGTCGAGACGAACACAACGGTCACAACGGTATTTTTAAATATATTTTTTTTGACTTCAAAATCTTAAGATATAGCATTTTAAAAATATGTGAGGTTTTTTTAAAAGTGTGTGACACGTGTCGCGTGCTGAGTGGAGGAAGGGATTGCTGGGCGGGTGGGGCACTGGAGCATCCATGGATCGCCGGGTTTTGACCCATGAAGGATCCGTCTCACAGCCGTGAGACGGTCTCACAGCCGTGAGACGGTCTCACGGGAGAATTTGTCTTACTATATATTCTTAATTTTACATGTGAATATGTCACTATTGAGACTTCAAGAAAGATAAATTGACCACACAAAAGAAAAGGGAGCCTCGTTGGCATTTAAATCGAAATTTAGACAACTTTATTCAGTAGTTATAGCAAGAAGAATGGACCGTTCTGTGCGAGAATGGCAAAATTTTAAGGGTTAATTGCAATTTGGTTACCTGAGTTTTACCAAATTCTGCAATTGGTTACTAAATTTGTCAAAGTTGCGATTGGGTTCCTGAATTTGCTGAACCGGAGCAATCAGGTGTAAAATCCGTTAACTTGTTAAAATTGTAACAAAGTCGTCACATGTGCCAAACACGTGACATTTTACTGAGGTCAAAAATGTCTTTTCTTAACCAAAAATCCCCAACCCTTCGTTGTCTTCTACCACCAGACTTAACTAGTAGCAATTTTTCTTATCCGGCATAGAACCCTAGATTTCAATGGTGATCCCCTATTCAAACCAGTTTATATCTTCAATTTCCTCTTTCACTTGCTTTTCTTTCGAAACTTGTCTCTTTTTTTTTTGAGATATATAATAATTGTTTCTTCGATGATGTGAAATAGGCGACGAAGAAGGAGAAGACGCCCTCACCGTCGTCCAAGCCAGTTAAGTCTGGTGGCGGTAAGCGGAAGAAGGTTTGTTCCATTTCATCCGATCTCAATTTTGTCTCTTTGAATGCAGAGGATTTTCTTTTGTTGTGTTTGTAGATACCCCGGGGAACCACGGCTTGGCTAGAGCGGTGAATTATCCTAGGATGTCTAACTTGTTTTTAGAGTCGCCACCTATGTTTTGAGGAACATAAGAAAAACCTATTGATTGTAGCCTAAGTTTGATTACGAAAACAGAGATTCTTTGTTTTGAGGTTCGGGGGTTAGGTTACGAGATGGGAAGTACCGAAACACCCATCTCGCCCAACTTAAGTTGGTCTTGCTTGATCAAAATCTACATGAATGAAAATGTTCTTCTTCTTCTTCTTTAAGTCATAAAAAGGGGTTTAAAATAGGATTTGGAATGTAGGAGATAACTCCTTAACCAACCTCAATGAGATGAGGTGATCATTAGAGTCATGTCCCAAAATGATTTGGGTGATTGCACATTTGATTAAAGTAAAAGAGAGAGAGGAGATGAAGTAGAAAAGAAAGGAAAAGATGGACTTTTACCTACAATTTGAAGAACTTCAAATGTTGCTTAATGAGATCCTTGGAGAACCTTTAGAAAGTGATTTTTTGTCTAGTTTTCGATCGGGTATTTTCCGATGATTTTTCGATCCTTAAAAATGGAGGTAAAGAGAGGTTTTTATAGGTGAAAGAGGGGTGTTTTTGGTGCCAAAACTCAGTCACCAAGAAATCCTTCCCGGGCAAAATCTTGTAAATTGAGCAAGGGAGGGAATCCTGGCCAGAAATCTGTAACTGACGCCCAGAGGCGAGCGCTTCCTGCTTTGGGGGCGGCCTGGATCCTTCTGTCGGAGGCGCGCGACTCAGAGAAGGCAATTTTGACAGAATGGACTGGAAAGTCAGCCCTGTCATTCAGTTTAGTCCCTGGACTTAACGAAGTCAGTCAGGAACTTAACGAAAGTGGCAGAAACTAACGAGAAACACTTAAAATGGGGAGAAACACAAAATCAAATGTGCAATCGGTGTGAGTGATCCAAGGCGGGGTGTCTACAGAGCCCCTCGGCGACGTGGATTGCAAAGCAAAACGCGTCGACGAAAGTTAAAAACACCCGCCGAGGACATCACCAAGAAAAGGCAAAGACTCGATGAAAGCAGGAATTTGAAATTGCGAGAGATAGTGGTGCGCTCCCTGTGTGAGCGGCTTTTGTTGATAGAGGGGGTGGCATGATCCGTTAAGTGAACCTGCCGGCTGAATGTTTTGAATGAGGCCGTTAGTGAACCTTTTGATGAATCCGTTAGTGAATCCCTTGGATGAGTCCGTTGGTGAACCCTTGTTGATGAATCCGTTAGTGAATCCCTTGGATGAGTCCGTTGGTGAACCCTTGTTGACGAATCCGTTAGTGAATCCGTTTGATGAATCCGTTAGTGAATCCCTTGGATAAGTCCGTTGGTGAACCCTTGTTGACGAATCCGTTAGTGAATCGAATCCGTTAGTGAATCCCTTGGATGAGTCCGTTGGTGAACCCTTGTTGACGAATCCGTTAGTGAATCCGTTTGATGAATCCGTTAGTGAATCCCTTGGATGAGTCCGTTGGTGAACCCTTGTTGACGAATCCGTTAGTGAATCCGTTTGATGAATCCGTTAGTGAATCCCTTGGATGAGTCCGTTGGTGAACCCTTGTTGGCGAATCCGTTAGTGAATCCGTTTGATGAATCCGTTAGTGAATCCCTTGGATGAGTCCGTTGGTGAACCCTTGTTGGTGAATCCGTTAGTGAATCCGTTTGATGAATCCGTTAGTGAATCCCTTGGATGAGTCCGTTGGTGAACCCTTGTTGACGAATCCGTTGGTGAATCCGTTTGATGAATCCGTTAGTGAATCCCTTGGATGAGTCCGTTGGTGAACCCTTGTTGACTAATCCGTTGGTGAATCCGTTTGATGAATCCGTTAGTGAATCCCTTGGATGAGTCCGTTGGTGAACCCTTGTTGACGAATCCGTTAGTGAATCCGTTTGATGAATCCGTTAGTGAATCCCTTGGATGAGTCCGTTGGTGAACCCTTGTTGACGAATCCGTTAGTGAATCCGTTTGACGAAATATTGCTTTGAAGTCTCGTGCCACTTGGAGTCACACTTGACTTTTTTTTGAATTGTGGGGTACGGGCACAGTTGACCGCGACCAGAAAGATGTTCCTGCTGGGGATGAAATGTTGAGATTGACTCTTGAGGGGGGTGTGGCACCCGTGACGGAACTTAGGGAGTTCGGAATTTTGAAGAGGACAACCTACTTTTGAGTGGGAGTTTCTATCCTACTTTCGATTTTTGACATGCCTTAAGGGCGGACCAGAAATAGGTGTGCCCAACTGGGTGTCCGAGGATCGGGACAGTGTCTTGATTTAGGCTGGAGATCTCTGACAAGGCTCTTTTCTTGAAGCGATTTAGACCTGGGAGGTGCGCGCCTTATTATGTAGGCTTGGGACGCACGCGCACTTCATACTGCTGGCGGGTGGCGCGCGCGTCTGGGAGGCGGAATTCCGGGCTTGACATTTGCTGACCAAAAGAGCCCCCAACAGCTATAAATTTGAACCATTTTTCGACCAGAATGGCCACACAGCATTCTTTTGCAAACACTTTCTCCCCCTAAACCACAAAATTCTTGTTATAATGGCCCCAATGACTTTCTCCTTTGAAGTTAAGGTTTTCGTCCCCGAGGGTGAGAAGTCCGTTCCAACGGTGAACGCCGTTCCAGCTGTGGGGTCCGTCTCGATGGTGGAGAAACGTCCGAGCGTTTTTGATCGTTTGGGAAGGCCCAATGACGATGTTGTTGACCCCGTGAGACCGGTGGTTCATGTGCGGGACTATAGACCCCGTCATTTTCCAAGAAGAAGAAAGGTAAGGGAAATTCCTCATATGTGTGGAAGCGTCCCGTGGTTGTCCCCGCTAAGGTTCCGCTTGATAAGGGTAAAGGGAAAGCCGTTGATGAAGCTCCGTCCCGTCCTAGCGTTTTCTCCCGTCTTGGCGGTCCCAAGAATGTTCCGTCCCCATCCAAGAAGACTAAAGTACATAACAAGAAGCAATGGGTTCCCAAACCTAAGAAAGATTAGATTTTTCTTTGTACCCCAAGAGATTGCGATTAGACCACTTTGTTTTAGGATTTAGTAGTTTGATGTCTTTTGTTGCTCAATAAATCCGTTGTAATGGTTTGAATAATTCATTGAATGAATAAAAATTGCATTTTGTTATTTGAAGTGAATTGGGTATTTTTGATATGTTTTAGACCGCACCCGAAGGTTGCCTACGTTCCTCCAGTTGGGAGGCTCAGGTCTTCGTAGTTCAAACAAACAAAGACCATTTTTTTTTTGTTGTGCACCCTGTTTTTTGCCTAGACCGCCCTTTCGGGTTTTCAATCTAGCGGGCTTCTTTTTGCACGTGCTCTAATTTTTGCCTAGGCCGCCCTTGCGGGTTTTCAACCTAGCGAGCGATTTTTTTTTTGTTTTTTTGTTATGGTCTCTGTTTATTAAGCGTAGAACCTCTTGAGCTTGTCGAGGTTGACCTCCTTTGGCAGCTGGTCACCATCTAAATCCATGAGCCGGACTGCACCACCGCTTAGTATCTTTTTGACCACGTACGGACCGATCCATCGGGGTCCCCATTTCCCCAGGGGATTCATGGCATTAGGAGGATGTTGTCTTAAAACCAAATCTCCCACATTGATGTTTCGAGGCTTCACCTTTTTGTTGAAAGCTCTTGCCATCCTTTGCTGATACGCCCTTGTGCGTTCGAGTGCTCTTAACCTTTTCTCGTCGAGCAAGGCTAGTTGTTCATATCGACTTTGCATCCAGTCGACCTCGTTGACTTGATTCTCGAGGAGGACCCGTAGAGATGGGACTTCAAGTTCGATAGGGAGTACGGCTTCAGAACCATAGACCAATGCATAAGGAGTTTCTCCTGTTGTGGATCGTATTGATGTGCGGTAGCCCCACAATGCTAATGGTAGCTTCTCGGGACAATCCCTTCCTGTTGAGGCCATTTTCTTGACGATGGTCTCGATGGTCTTATTTGCTGCTTCGACTGCGCCATTTGCTTGGGGCCGGTAAGGAGATGACTTGTGCTTGGTGATCTTGTATTCTACCAAAAGTGCATCCATTTCCTTCTCAAAGTGAGAGCCGTTGTCGGAAATGATTTCATGAGGCACGCCGTATCGGCACATGATATTAATCTTTACAAATTCGGCCACTTTCTTGGCGTTGAGGGTTTGATAGGCTTGTGCTTCGACCCACTTTGTGAAGTAGTCGACTGCCACTAGGACGAATGACTGCCCATTGCTCCCGGCAGGATGAACTTTACCGATGATGTCTATCCCCCAACAAGAGAAAGGCCAAGGTGTGACCATGTTGTAAAGTTGTGAGGGTGGAGCATGTTGCAGATTAGCGTGGAATTGGCACTTGGCACACCTTTTGACTTTCTCGATACAGTCTCGTTCCATAGTGCTCCAATGCGAAGTATCTTCTTGACTAGCATAAACCCATTCATGTGGGGTCCACATTCTCCTTCGTGCACTTCACACATTATCTCTTAAGCTTCGGTCTCATTGACGCATAGGAGATTGATCCCGTCGTGGTGCCTTTATAGACTCGGTCCCCAATCAGTACGTACCGAGAGGCTAACCTTTGCAGAGCTGCTTGAGACTTCTTATTGATGTTCTCGGGATAAGTGCCGTCTTTGAGGAAGTTCATGATATCCGAATACCACGGAGAGTTTGTTTGAACCTCGTTGATCTCGATACTCATGCAATATGCCGGACTGTTCCTTCGAGCAATTTTGAAAGGCTTCACCATTTTCCCTTTGGGCATTTCAACTAATGAAGCTATAGTGGCCAGTGCATCGGCGAAGCGATTCTTATCCCTCGGCAGGTAGTTGAAAGTGATCTCTTGGAATTGTTCAACCAGTTCTTTAAGGTGCTGACCATATTGTTGGAGAGTCGGGTCTTGGGTTCGCCATTTACCCGATTGCTGATTGATAAGGAGCAAAGAGTCGCCGAACACTTCTAGTTTCGTGACGTTTCTTTCGAGAGCTGCTTCGAGCCCTGCTATGCATGCTTCGTACTCGGCAATGTTGTTGGTAGCTTCGAATTCCAGGCGTATGGCAATGGGAGTGTAGATGTCTTTTGGATCGACAAGCAATACCCCTATACCAAAACCGTGTTTATTGGCGGCGCCATCGAAAAAAAGTTGCCACTTGTCTTCTTCGGTTGCAGTACAAATTAAATGCTCGTCGGGGAACTGTACATCTTCCCCCTTCACTTCGTCACACGGGAATTCGGCAAGCTGGTCACTGAACACTTTCCCCCTGACGGATTTTAGTGTGACGTAAGTGATATCATAGCCGGCGAGCATGAAGTACCATTTGGCTATTCTTGTTGACATGAAAGGCTTCTCGAAGATGTAGCGGAGCGGGTCCACCTTTGCTACTAGCTTGATCGGAAAAGCTTCCATATAGTGTTTGAGCTTTTGAGTGACCCAAACCAATGCTGCACATGACTTCTCTAAGACAGAGTAGTTCTTTTCGCCTCCTTGGAATCGACGACTGACAAAATAAATGGCGTTCTCCTTTGTGGGCTCTCGTTGCTCTTGTGCTAACATAGCCCCTAGGGCTTCATCATTGACAGTGAGATAAGCAACAGAGGTTTCTCCTTGTGCGGCGGCGGGAGGGCACGTCAACTAGAACATTCTAGAGCCACATTCTTCTTGAGTAGCTTGAAGATTGGCTCGCACATGGAAGTGAGTTGGTGCACAAACCGACTGATGTATTGTAGTCTTCCCATGAAACCTTTAATCTCTTTCTGCGTCTTTGGAGGAGGCATGTCAATGATTGCCTTGATTTTGGAGGGGTCTACTTCGATTCCCCTTTCAGTGACCATATAACCAAGAACTTTGCCTCGGATAACCCCAAATGTGCACTTTGCAGGGTTGAGCCTCATCTTGTGTTGACGAAGCCTTTCGAAGAACTTGCGGAGATCGATTAGGTGTTGACCATCGGTTCCTTTGGAGTGAATGATCATGTCGTCCACATAGACCTCGATTTCTTTGTGAATCATATCGTGGAACAAGTCTGTCACGGCTCTTTGGTAGGAAGCCCCAGTATTTCTTAACCCAAATGGCATGACTGTGTAGCAAAAGGTACCCCACGGTGTTGTTAAGGCTGTCTTATGTTGATCTTCCTCGGCCATAAGAATCTGATTGTACCCAGCGAACCCATCCACGAATGAGCGAACCTCGTAGGCAGCAGTGGAGTCGACTAGCATGTCGATATTAGGGAGTGGAAAATCATCCTTTGGGGAAGCTTTGTTTAAATCCCGGAAGTCTACACAAACTCGAACCTTGCCGTTCGCCTTCCTGACTGTCACAATGTTGGCTAACCATGTCGGATACTCGATAACCTTGATGAAACCCACACTGAGGAGCTTCTCAATCTCTTCTTTGACCTGCAGAGACCATTCTGGCTTGATCTTTCTGAGCTTCTGCTTTACTGGCCTGGTATCTTCTCTGATCGGAATCCTGTGCTCCGCTACCTTTCTGTCTAAACCCGCATGTCTTTGTATGACCATGCGAACACATCCACGAACTCCCGTAGTAATGCAGTCAATCTGTCTCTGTCGTCTCCTTTGAAGAAGCTTCCAATCTTGGTTTCTTTTGGCTCTTCTTCGGTACCCAGATTAACAACATGCAATTCTTCGTCAGCCTTTGGACCATTCTCGCCACGACTACGGACTTGTTGAGCAAGTTCATTTAAGTATGTTGTGTTTTTCGTGGTCTATTTCATCATAATTTGAATCGTTATTAACTTGTTCGTTAAGTTCATTATTAGTTAATTCATCATTTATGATGTTTGCAATCTCAGGGTACTCAGAAATATCAAATTTTTCATTAGCAAAGAAAGGAAACACACGCTCGGCTATGGCCTCCAAATCCTCTTGGGTGAGGGTATTAGAGACACTCTCGGACTCGAAAGTAAGTGTGAGCTGCTCTTCCTTTGTTGCTGTGTGGGGTATGCAACCCATTTCTTGGACTAAGAATTCCTCGGATACCACGGGCCCTTTTGTTGAATACCAATTGTTGATCGGCTCGGAGCTTGGTGGGATCTCACTGATAGTTTCGTTTCATGATGACGGTGTCATGGATGGCGTTAACTTGGCATTTATTCATCATGGCGAGCTCTTCAAACATGGAGGCTAAATCTGTCAGTTCTTCCCCCACGGTGATTTCTGTCTCAGACTCTATAGTCATCTTCCTCCCCCACCATTCACGGGGCGACATGGGAGTTGGTTCTCTTTCGGATATCTGGACCTCACAATCGAAGAAGATTTCGAGGCCGGGCTTTTTGACACTTTATTGTTGACCCACGGCTCGGGAAAGATCATGTATGGAACGTCTTCCCCTTGGCGGACAAAATAACCATTCAACGTCTTGCGGTAAGGCCTTAGATTAGGGACTTCATACCGACGGCTTTCTTTACGAGCTCGGGCCTTTTCGTTCTTGATCGCTTGTTCTTGTTTCAAGTCTTCTTTGGAAGGCTCATACCCCAACCGAAGGTGTTCTTGACAAATGGGACTTGCACGGATGTAGGATTCCTTGTTGATATTTCCCTAAGCCTAAACCAGGGAAGTAGTCCATATTCCTCATTATGCGGAGGACTTTGTGATTGCTGGGGGTCCATGATCCGTTTCCCCCTTCTTTGTCAATGGCGTTGATTGAGACGCCGGAGAGAGTGGAGTCTGGTAGACCATGCTGAACTTGGTGGACGGGCTCACCTTTTCTGTGGATAGTGATGTTTTCAGCCATTACGGTCACTATTTCATCACCATTTCGGATCTTGACACATTGGTGGAGAGTTGACGGTACGGCATTAGCACTGTGAATCCATGGTCGACCCAACAGTAAGTTGAACGAGGCGGGATATCAAGCACTTGGAATGGAACGGACATGACCATGCTCCCAAACTCAATGTCTATTTCGATCATACCCATGACTGTACGGGCGGTGCTGTCATAACCTCGGATTACTTGAGTAGAAGGCTTCAAATCAGAATCCTTAAGCCCCAGTATGCCCATGATTCTACCAGGCATGAGATTGAGTGCGGAACCACCGTCCACTAAGACTCTTGAGACGGGCCTCCCCCTTGCTCGTACCTTGAGGTAAATAGCTTCGTTGTGGTCGGAAACAAACGTGGAAGGTCCATATCGGCAAAGGTGATGACGTTGCCAAAATGAATGTGACCAATCATTGCCGTGAGGTCCTCGGGAGTAGTATCGGGAGAAACTGATGTATCATCGAGATTGCGGATGACAAGATCTCGGTGTTTCTTTGAGGATGCAATGAGGTCCCAAATAGAGATGTTGGCTTGAGTTTTCTTGAGTTGGACAAGTAGAGGATCTTCGGGAGCGTTGTGAGCTTGCGGCTTTTGAGAAGAGGAGCTCGGTGCGGAAGTGGAAGGGTTGCTTGCTATGACTCGACCGGATCGAGTTAGCATGTTGACGTTCCCATCTTGCTTCTTTTTCCTATTCTCTAGTACTTCCCTCATTACCTCATCGTAAGTCACTACATAATAAGAATTGTCAAGTTTATTCATAACATTGGGGCCCCCATTCACAATTGGGATTGAATGGGTGGTCCCCTCGAGTTCTCCTATCTCTATTACATTGACATGCTCGTCATTAGTCACTACAAATTCTTTCTTATCTATGAGATCTTGAATGACATTGCGGAGAACGAAGCATTCCTCGGTGGTGTGGCCACTATATTGGTGGTAGCCACAATATTTGTGGTGAGCATGATTGGATTGGATCGTCTTGGGTTGGTACCCTTGCACGGGTGTGACTTGACCCTTTGCCTTGAGGACCTCGAACACTTCGGTTTGAGTCATGCCTTGGAGAGGCGTGTAGACACGGTCACTTCGGGCATTCTTCCCTTGAGGTGGAGGAACCTTTTTGTAATTCCCCTTGTCAATAGTGACGGCGTTGACCGAGGCTCTTTTTGTGGAGTTGGAAGCGGCCTTGTAGCGGTAAGTAGGAGTGTCTTCTTAATCTCCTTGAGCAAGTCATTCATGCGTACCCCCGCCTCATACATTTGGGAGAAGTCGGAGTAGCAAGCCCCACTTAGGTGAGTGCGGAGATCAATCTTGAGACACCTTGAGAAATATGTCCATTTGCTCTTTTGTGTTCGGCCTCTCAACAATTTCAGAGAGTTTGTCATTCCATCTCCTTGTGAAGTCGATGAAGGATTCATTGTCTCGTTGAGTAGTGTTCTCTAGCTCTTTCCTTGTGGGCCGGTGAGTGGTGTTGCCTTGGTATTGGTTCTTGAAGGCAAGCATGGTGGAGTCCCAATCAAGACGGACAGTGAGCGGGAGAGTAGCATACCAATCTTTTGCCGCCCCCTCGAGAGTGAGAGGAAAGCATTGAGCCATCACCTTGGTGGAGACCTTCTTTGGAACCATTGCCCAAATATAAGTCTCAATGTGAGCCATAGGACAAGAGTTGCCCTTGAATTTGCTTATGTCGGGCATCTTGAACTTATCGGGAAGAGCGGCCATAGTACTCATGAGGATGGATGATTGATAAAGGCTTGTGTCGGAGCCTTTCCCCATGTTGAGCCCATTGAATTTTTGGTCGATGTAGGCCATGATAGAATCCACCATTTTGGGCTCATTGTTCTCGGAACTTGGTTCCCCCATTTTCTTGGTGCGGGTGTTGACATGAGGACTCTTGAACAAACCCTCGTCCATTCGGATTCATCATCATTGTTCTTGTTCTTTCCCTTGGCAAGGTTGGTGAGCTTTTCTTTCATTAGCTCCATTTCGGGCCTCGTGGGCCTCCCTTTGGCTGTCGAGGTGGGATTGCCAAATGTCGTCTTTGCTTTGTGCCTCCTTGTCAAGGGTGGAGACTTGCTCTTGGAGGAGTTGGACCATAGTTGAGAGCTGTTCGAGAGACATGGTGTTGCTGCTGCCGTCATGGTTGATGTTGGAGCTGTTGGAGTGATCTCTTCACGGACTAACCGATTTTGCTGAATCCCGGTAGACTTTGTAAGTACCAATTGAACCTATATTGCAGAAGAGGCCCTTGTAAGTCTTGAGTAACACTTGCGGTCCATGAAGAGGCTTAGAACACACAGTTGGGCACACGACTCGAACCACATAAAAAAAGACTCTTTTTTTTTTTTTTTTTTTTTTTTTTTTTTTTTATAAAGTCGGAGGGAATGAATCCCTTTTGGGTTTCTAAGAAAATAATGGAATCGTCACACTAGTATATAGACCATCTCGCGGTCCCATATACTCATCGGATTCCATCGCGCTTGTGAATCCTACATGTATCGGGATTAAACTAAATTAATGTAGTAAAGCATACATGCGGAGACGGATTTTATTTTCGTCCAAAATAACCACTTTTTGGGACGGATTTTTATTGCGTCCATTTCAACAAGTTTGGCATGTATGGTTTGAAGACATTAGTTTAGGGAATCTCGGTACAGGAAACCGACTTGAGTCACGGAGTGTTAGACCCTAACTAGAATTGTGTGGTTTGTGCTCGGCTTGAATATAGGCTCAAAGGTCACCCCCGGCATGTAGTCTTGAACTACGCCACGGGCTGAGGTTTACCGCTTCGAAAGAGCCAAGGTCGGTGGAGCTTGAAACTTTCTAGGACGGGCCTCGACGGGTTTGGGGTTGGACTCGTGCGACTCGATAGTGAGCAGTTCATAGGAATATTGTGCATGTAGTGTGAGGTCTAACAAGTGACAAAAAAAAATTTTTTTATTTTTATTTTTTGAAAAGAAATAAAAACACACAAACACATAAGCACATAAAATTACAACTCCCGAATCACCCGTGTGACCGTAAATAAAACACAAAATTAAAACAGTCCGAGGTTCAATTCTGTTCTGATGCAGGCAACTGTGCCCACACCCCCTGTTTTGCTCAGTCACTGAAACCTGTTTCTGTTCTGGAAACCAACCCAGAAGCGTGCGCCTCTGAGTGCTGATGTGGGACGCGCGCGCATGGTGCAATGCTTATGGGAGGCGCGCGCTTCTGGGGCACACCTGTCAGAATGTCACTTTGGACTCAGGGGATTGCCCTGGTCCCATGTTCATATTGTAACCCCTGCAAAAGTGATTAGTGCAGAATAATAGAAGAAGAAGATGAAGAACATGAAGAAGTGGGCGATTCTGGTTCTTGATGCGGGATGCGCGCAGCCTTAGGCTCAAAAGGCCAGACGCGCGCGCCTCCCCCATCAGGAAACAGAATGCCCAGAAAAGATATAGATTTCGATCAGAATGCAAGTTTAACCCTCAAAATACATCCCCAGCAGAGTCGCCACTGTAGATACCCCGGGGAAC
This sequence comes from Campanula takesimana, assembly GCA_026119855.1. Classification (NCBI taxonomy): domain Eukaryota; kingdom Viridiplantae; phylum Streptophyta; class Magnoliopsida; order Asterales; family Campanulaceae; genus Campanula; species Campanula takesimana. Next base: position 1,441,170 of record JAOWBW010000139.1, read on the forward strand.
CACGGCTTGGCTAGAGCGGTGAATTATCCTAGGATGTCTTACTTTTTTTAGAGTCGCCACCTATGTTTTGAGGAACATAAGAAAAACCTATTGATTGTAGCCTAAGTTTGATTACGAAAACAGAGATTCTTTGTTTTGAGGTTCGGGGGTTAGGTTACGAGATGGGAAGTACCGAAAACCCATCTCGCCCAACTAAGTTGGTCTTGCTTGATCAAAATCTACATGAATGAAAATGTTCTTCTTCTTCTTATTTAAGTCATAAAAAGGGTTTAAAATAGGATTTGGAATGTAGGAGATAACTCCTTAACCAACCTCAATGAATGAGGGTGATCATTAGAGTCATGTCCCAAAATGATTTGGGTGATTGCACATTTGATTAAAGTAAAGAGAGAGAGGAGATGAAGTAGAAAAGAAAGAAAAGATGGACTTTTACCTACAATTTGAAGAACTTCAAATTGTTGCTTAATGAGATCCTTGGAGAACCTTTAGAAAGTGATTTTTTGTCTAGTTTTTGATAAGTCTTTTCCGATTATTTTTTCGATCCTTAAAAATGGAGGTAAAGAGAGGTTTTTATAGGTGAAAAAAGGGGGTGTTTTGGTGCCAAAACTCAGTCCACCAAGAAATCCTTCCCGGGCAAAATCTTGTAAATTGAG